>CM051243.1:37287809-37511080 GCA_027917425.1 Gastrophryne carolinensis | reverse complement strand
TCAAATATGATAAGTGAAAATGGTTATACGGTCTTAAACAGAGGCTGCTGTAGTCACAGAATGGGATGCCCCAACAGAAGTGACCTGGCAGGGTCAGTAGGCTATGCCCAGCAAAAGTGTCTTTATCAGGCCTAATTTCAAATATGATAAGAGCAAATGCTTATATGGTCTTAAACAGAGGCTGCTTTAGTCACAGAATGGGATGCCCCAACAAAAGTGATCCAGTAGTACTATGCCCAGCAAAAGTGTCTTTATCAGGCTAATTTCAAATATGATAAGAGCAAATGCTTATATGGTCTTAAACAGAGGCTGCTTTAGTCACAGAATGGGATGCCCCCAAAAGAAGATCCAGTAGTACTATGCCCAGCAAAAGTGTCTTTATCAGGCTAATTTCAAATATGATAAGAGCAAATGCTTATATGGTCTTAAACAGAGGCTGCTTTAGTCACAGAATGGGATGCCCCCCAAAAAAGATCCAGTAGTACTATGCCCAGCAAAAGTGTCTTTATCAGGCTAATTTCAAATATGATAAGAGCAAATGCTTATATGGTCTTAAACAGAGGCTGCTTTAGTCACAGAATGGGATGCCCCCAAGAAAGGATCCAGTAGTACTATGCCCAGCAAAAGTGTCTTTATCAGGCTAATTTCAAATATGATAAGAGCAAATGCTTATATGGTCTTAAACAGAGGCTGCTTTAGTCACAGAATGGGATGCCCCCCAAAAAAGATCAGTAGTACTATGCCCAGCAAAAGTGTCTTTATCAGGCTAATTTCAAATATGATAAGAGCAAATGCTTATATGGTCTTAAACAGAGGCTGCTTTAGTCACAGAATGGGATGCCCCCCAAAAAAGATCCAGTAGTACTATGCCCAGCAAAAGTGTCTTTATCAGGCTAATTTCAAATATGATAAGAGCAAATGCTTATATGGTCTTAAACAGAGGCTGCTTTAGTCACAGAATGGGATGCCCCCCAAAAAAGATCCAGTAGTACTATGCCCAGCAAAAGTGTCTTTATCAGGCTAATTTCAAATATGATAAGAGCAAATGCTTATATGGTCTTAAACAGAGGCTGCTTTAGTCACAGAATGGGATGCCCCCCAAAAAAGATCCAGTAGTACTATGCCCAGCAAAAGTGTCTTTATCAGGCTAATTTCAAATATGATAAGAGCAAATGCTTATATGGTCTTAAACAGAGGCTGCTTTAGTCACAGAATGGGATGCCCCCCAAAAAAGATCCAGTAGTACTATGCCCAGCAAAAGTGTCTTTATCAGGCTAATTTCAAATATGATAAGAGCAAATGCTTATATGGTCTTAAACAGAGGCTGCTTTAGTCACAGAATGGGATGCCCCCCAAAAAAGATCCAGTAGTACTATGCCCAGCAAAAGTGTCTTTATCAGGCTAATTTCAAATATGATAAGAGCAAATGCTTATATGGTCTTAAACAGAGGCTGCTTTAGTCACAGAATGGGATGCCCCCCAAAAAAGATCCAGTAGTACTATGCCCAGCAAAAGTGTCTTTATCAGGCTAATTTCAAATATGATAAGAGCAAATGCTTATATGGTCTTAAACAGAGGCTGCTTTAGTCACAGAATGGGATGCCCCCCAAAAAAGATCCAGTAGTACTATGCCCAGCAAAAGTGTCTTTATCAGGCTAATTTCAAATATGATAAGAGCAAATGCTTATATGGTCTTAAACAGAGGCTGCTTTAGTCACAGAATGGGATGCCCCCCAAAAAAGATCCAGTAGTACTATGCCCAGCAAAAGTGTCTTTATCAGGCTAATTTCAAATATGATAAGAGCAAATGCTTATATGGTCTTAAACAGAGGCTGCTTTAGTCACAGAATGGGATGCCCCCCAAAAAAGATCCAGTAGTACTATGCCCAGCAAAAGTGTCTTTATCAGGCTAATTTCAAATATGATAAGAGCAAATGCTTATATGGTCTTAAACAGAGGCTGCTTTAGTCACAGAATGGGATGCCCCCCAAAAAAGATCCAGTAGTACTATGCCCAGCAAAAGTGTCTTTATCAGGCTAATTTCAAATATGATAAGAGCAAATGCTTATATGGTCTTAAACAGAGGCTGCTTTAGTCACAGAATGGGATGCCCCCCAAAAAAGATCCAGTAGTACTATGCCCAGCAAAAGTGTCTTTATCAGGCTAATTTCAAATATGATAAGAGCAAATGCTTATATGGTCTTAAACAGAGGCTGCTTTAGTCACAGAATGGGATGCCCCCCAAAAAAGATCCAGTAGTACTATGCCCAGCAAAAGTGTCTTTATCAGGCTAATTTCAAATATGATAAGAGCAAATGCTTATATGGTCTTAAACAGAGGCTGCTTTAGTCACAGAATGGGATGCCCCCCAAAAAAGATCCAGTAGTACTATGCCCAGCAAAAGTGTCTTTATCAGGCTAATTTCAAATATGATAAGAGCAAATGCTTATATGGTCTTAAACAGAGGCTGCTTTAGTCACAGAATGGGATGCCCCCCAAAAAAGATCCAGTAGTACTATGCCCAGCAAAAGTGTCTTTATCAGGCTAATTTCAAATATGATAAGAGCAAATGCTTATATGGTCTTAAACAGAGGCTGCTTTAGTCACAGAATGGGATGCCCCCCAAAAAGATCCAGTAGTACTATGCCCAGCAAAAGTGTCTTTATCAGGCTAATTTCAAATATGATAAGAGCAAATGCTTATATGGTCTTAAACAGAGGCTGCTTTAGTCACAGAATGGGATGCCCCCCAAAAAAGATCCAGTAGTACTATGCCCAGCAAAAGTGTCTTTATCAGGCTAATTTCAAATATGATAAGAGCAAATGCTTATATGGTCTTAAACAGAGGCTGCTTTAGTCACAGAATGGGATGCCCCCCAAAAAAGATCCAGTAGTACTATGCCCAGCAAAAGTGTCTTTATCAGGCTAATTTCAAATATGATAAGAGCAAATGCTTATATGGTCTTAAACAGAGGCTGCTTTAGTCACAGAAAATGGGATGCCCCCAAAAAAGATCCAGTAGTTACTATGCCCCAGCAAAAGTGTCTTTATCAGGCTAATTTCAATATGATAAGAGCAAATGCTTATATGGTCTTAAACAGAGGCTGCTTTAGTCACAGAATGGGATGCCCCCCAAAAAAGATCCAGTAGTACTATGCCCAGCAAAAGTGTCTTTATCAGGCTAATTTCAAATATGATAAGAGCAAATGCTTATATGGTCTTAAACAGAGGCTGCTTTAGTCACAGAATGGGATGCCCCCCAAAAAAGATCCAGTAGTACTATGCCCAGCAAAAGTGTCTTTATCAGGCTAATTTCAAATATGATAAGAGCAAATGCTTATATGGTCTTAAACAGAGGCTGCTTTAGTCACAGAATGGGATGCCCCCCAAAAAAGATCCAGTAGTACTATGCCCAGCAAAAGTGTCTTTATCAGGCTAATTTCAAATATGATAAGAGCAAATGCTTATATGGTCTTAACAGAGGCTGCTTAGTCACAGAATGGGGATGCCCCCCAAAAAAGATCCAGTAGTACTATGCCCAGCAAAAGTGTCTTTATCAGGCTAATTTCAAATATGATAAGAGCAAATGCTTATATGGTCTTAAACAGAGGCTGCTTTAGTCACAGAATGGGATGCCCCCCAAAAAGATCCAGTAGTACTATGCCCAGCAAAAGTGTCTTTATCAGGCTAATTTCAAATATGATAAGAGCAAATGCTTATATGGTCTTAAACAGAGGCTGCTTTAGTCACAGAATGGGATGCCCCCCAAAAAAAGATCCAGTAGTACTATGCCCAGCAAAAGTGTCTTTATCAGGCTAATTTCAAATATGATAAGAGCAAATGCTTATATGGTCTTAAACAGAGGCTGCTTTAGTCACAGAATGGGATGCCCCCCAAAAAAGATCCAGTAGTACTATGCCCAGCAAAAGTGTCTTTATCAGGCTAATTTCAAATATGATAAGAGCAAATGCTTATATGGTCTTAAACAGAGGCTGCTTTAGTCACAGAATGGGATGCCCCCCAAAAAAGATCCAGTAGTACTATGCCCAGCAAAAGTGTCTTTATCAGGCTAATTTCAAATATGATAAGAGCAAATGCTTATATGGTCTTAAACAGAGGCTGCTTTAGTCACAGAATGGGATGCCCCCCAAAAAAGATCCAGTAGTACTATGCCCAGCAAAAGTGTCTTTATCAGGCTAATTTCAAATATGATAAGAGCAAATGCTTATATGGTCTTAAACAGAGGCTGCTTTAGTCACAGAATGGGATGCCCCCCAAAAAAGATCCAGTAGTACTATGCCCAGCAAAAGTGTCTTTATCAGGCTAATTTCAAATATGATAAGAGCAAATGCTTATATGGTCTTAAACAGAGGCTGCTTTAGTCACAGAATGGGATGCCCCCCAAAAAAGATCCAGTAGTACTATGCCCAGCAAAAGTGTCTTTATCAGGCTAATTTCAAATATGATAAGAGCAAATGCTTATATGGTCTTAAACAGAGGCTGCTTTAGTCACAGAATGGGATGCCCCCCAAAAAAGATCCAGTAGTACTATGCCAGCAAAAGTGTCTTTATCAGGCTAATTTCAAATATGATAAGAGCAAATGCTTATATGGTCTTAAACAGAGGCTGCTTTAGTCACAGAATGGGATGCCCCCCAAAAAAGATCCAGTAGTACTATGCCCAGCAAAAGTGTCTTTATCAGGCTAATTTCAAATATGATAAGAGCAAATGCTTATATGGTCTTAAACAGAGGCTGCTTTAGTCACAGAATGGGATGCCCCCCAAAAAAGATCCAGTAGTACTATGCCCAGCAAAAGTGTCTTTATCAGGCTAATTTCAAATATGATAAGAGCAAATGCTTATATGGTCTTAAACAGAGGCTGCTTTAGTCACAGAATGGGATGCCCCCCAAAAAAGATCCAGTAGTACTATGCCCAGCAAAAGTGTCTTTATCAGGCTAATTTCAAATATGATAAGAGCAAATGCTTATATGGTCTTAAACAGAGGCTGCTTTAGTCACAGAATGGGATGCCCCCCAAAAAAGATCCAGTAGTACTATGCCCAGCAAAAGTGTCTTTATCAGGCTAATTTCAAATATGATAAGAGCAAATGCTTATATGGTCTTAAACAGAGGCTGCTTTAGTCACAGAATGGGATGCCCCCCAAAAAAGATCCAGTAGTACTATGCCCAGCAAAAGTGTCTTTATCAGGCTAATTTCAAATATGATAAGAGCAAATGCTTATATGGTCTTAAACAGAGGCTGCTTTAGTCACAGAATGGGATGCCCCCCAAAAAAGATCCAGTAGTACTATGCCCAGCAAAAGTGTCTTTATCAGGCTAATTTCAAATATGATAAGAGCAAATGCTTATATGGTCTTAAACAGAGGCTGCTTTAGTCACAGAATGGGATGCCCCCCAAAAAAGATCCAGTAGTACTATGCCCAGCAAAAGTGTCTTTATCAGGCTAATTTCAAATATGATAAGAGCAAATGCTTATATGGTCTTAAACAGAGGCTGCTTTAGTCACAGAATGGGATGCCCCCCAAAAAAGATCCAGTAGTACTATGCCCAGCAAAAGTGTCTTTATCAGGCTAATTTCAAATATGATAAGAGCAAATGCTTATATGGTCTTAAACAGAGGCTGCTTTAGTCACAGAATGGGATGCCCCCCAAAAAAGATCCAGTAGTACTATGCCCAGCAAAAGTGTCTTTATCAGGCTAATTTCAAATATGATAAGAGCAAATGCTTATATGGTCTTAAACAGAGGCTGCTTTAGTCACAGAATGGGATGCCCCCCAAAAAAGATCCAGTAGTACTATGCCCAGCAAAAGTGTCTTTATCAGGCTAATTTCAAATATGATAAGAGCAAATGCTTATATGGTCTTAAACAGAGGCTGCTTTAGTCACAGAATGGGATGCCCCCCAAAAAAGATCCAGTAGTACTATGCCCAGCAAAAGTGTCTTTATCAGGCTAATTTCAAATATGATAAGAGCAAATGCTTATATGGTCTTAAACAGAGGCTGCTTTAGTCACAGAATGGGATGCCCCCCAAAAAAGATCCAGTAGTACTATGCCCAGCAAAAGTGTCTTTATCAGGCTAATTTCAAATATGATAAGAGCAAATGCTTATATGGTCTTAAACAGAGGCTGCTTTAGTCACAGAATGGGATGCCCCCCAAAAAAGATCCAGTAGTACTATGCCCAGCAAAAGTGTCTTTATCAGGCTAATTTCAAATATGATAAGAGCAAATGCTTATATGGTCTTAAACAGAGGCTGCTTTAGTCACAGAATGGGATGCCCCCCAAAAAAGATCCAGTAGTACTATGCCCAGCAAAAGTGTCTTTATCAGGCTAATTTCAAATATGATAAGAGCAAATGCTTATATGGTCTTAAACAGAGGCTGCTTTAGTCACAGAATGGGATGCCCCCCAAAAAAGATCCAGTAGTACTATGCCCAGCAAAAGTGTCTTTATCAGGCTAATTTCAAATATGATAAGAGCAAATGCTTATATGGTCTTAAACAGAGGCTGCTTTAGTCACAGAATGGGATGCCCCCCAAAAAAGATCCAGTAGTACTATGCCCAGCAAAAGTGTCTTTATCAGGCTAATTTCAAATATGATAAGAGCAAATGCTTATATGGTCTTAAACAGAGGCTGCTTTAGTCACAGAATGGGATGCCCCCCAAAAAAGATCCAGTAGTACTATGCCCAGCAAAAGTGTCTTTATCAGGCTAATTTCAAATATGATAAGAGCAAATGCTTATATGGTCTTAAACAGAGGCTGCTTTAGTCACAGAATGGGATGCCCCCCAAAAAAGATCCAGTAGTACTATGCCCAGCAAAAGTGTCTTTATCAGGCTAATTTCAAATATGATAAGAGCAAATGCTTATATGGTCTTAAACAGAGGCTGCTTTAGTCACAGAATGGGATGCCCCCCAAAAAAGATCCAGTAGTACTATGCCCAGCAAAAGTGTCTTTATCAGGCTAATTTCAAATATGATAAGAGCAAATGCTTATATGGTCTTAAACAGAGGCTGCTTTAGTCACAGAATGGGATGCCCCCCAAAAAAGATCCAGTAGTACTATGCCCAGCAAAAGTGTCTTTATCAGGCTAATTTCAAATATGATAAGAGCAAATGCTTATATGGTCTTAAACAGAGGCTGCTTTAGTCACAGAATGGGATGCCCCCCAAAAAAGATCCAGTAGTACTATGCCCAGCAAAAGTGTCTTTATCAGGCTAATTTCAAATATGATAAGAGCAAATGCTTATATGGTCTTAAACAGAGGCTGCTTTAGTCACAGAATGGGATGCCCCCCAAAAAAGATCCAGTAGTACTATGCCCAGCAAAAGTGTCTTTATCAGGCTAATTTCAAATATGATAAGAGCAAATGCTTATATGGTCTTAAACAGAGGCTGCTTTAGTCACAGAATGGGATGCCCCCCAAAAAAGATCCAGTAGTACTATGCCCAGCAAAAGTGTCTTTATCAGGCTAATTTCAAATATGATAAGAGCAAATGCTTATATGGTCTTAAACAGAGGCTGCTTTAGTCACAGAATGGGATGCCCCCCAAAAAAGATCCAGTAGTACTATGCCCAGCAAAAGTGTCTTTATCAGGCTAATTTCAAATATGATAAGAGCAAATGCTTATATGGTCTTAAACAGAGGCTGCTTTAGTCACAGAATGGGATGCCCCCCAAAAAAGATCCAGTAGTACTATGCCCAGCAAAAGTGTCTTTATCAGGCTAATTTCAAATATGATAAGAGCAAATGCTTATATGGTCTTAAACAGAGGCTGCTTTAGTCACAGAATGGGATGCCCCCCAAAAAAGATCCAGTAGTACTATGCCCAGCAAAAGTGTCTTTATCAGGCTAATTTCAAATATGATAAGAGCAAATGCTTATATGGTCTTAAACAGAGGCTGCTTTAGTCACAGAATGGGATGCCCCCCAAAAAAGATCCAGTAGTACTATGCCCAGCAAAAGTGTCTTTATCAGGCTAATTTCAAATATGATAAGAGCAAATGCTTATATGGTCTTAAACAGAGGCTGCTTTAGTCACAGAATGGGATGCCCCCCAAAAAAGATCCAGTAGTACTATGCCCAGCAAAAGTGTCTTTATCAGGCTAATTTCAAATATGATAAGAGCAAATGCTTATATGGTCTTAAACAGAGGCTGCTTTAGTCACAGAATGGGATGCCCCCCAAAAAAGATCCAGTAGTACTATGCCCAGCAAAAGTGTCTTTATCAGGCTAATTTCAAATATGATAAGAGCAAATGCTTATATGGTCTTAAACAGAGGCTGCTTTAGTCACAGAATGGGATGCCCCCCAAAAAAGATCCAGTAGTACTATGCCCAGCAAAAGTGTCTTTATCAGGCTAATTTCAAATATGATAAGAGCAAATGCTTATATGGTCTTAAACAGAGGCTGCTTTAGTCACAGAATGGGATGCCCCCCAAAAAAGATCCAGTAGTACTATGCCCAGCAAAAGTGTCTTTATCAGGCTAATTTCAAATATGATAAGAGCAAATGCTTATATGGTCTTAAACAGAGGCTGCTTTAGTCACAGAATGGGATGCCCCCCAAAAAAGATCCAGTAGTACTATGCCCAGCAAAAGTGTCTTTATCAGGCTAATTTCAAATATGATAAGAGCAAATGCTTATATGGTCTTAAACAGAGGCTGCTTTAGTCACAGAATGGGATGCCCCCCAAAAAAGATCCAGTAGTACTATGCCCAGCAAAAGTGTCTTTATCAGGCTAATTTCAAATATGATAAGAGCAAATGCTTATATGGTCTTAAACAGAGGCTGCTTTAGTCACAGAATGGGATGCCCCCCAAAAAAGATCCAGTAGTACTATGCCCAGCAAAAGTGTCTTTATCAGGCTAATTTCAAATATGATAAGAGCAAATGCTTATATGGTCTTAAACAGAGGCTGCTTTAGTCACAGAATGGGATGCCCCCCAAAAAAGATCCAGTAGTACTATGCCCAGCAAAAGTGTCTTTATCAGGCTAATTTCAAATATGATAAGAGCAAATGCTTATATGGTCTTAAACAGAGGCTGCTTTAGTCACAGAATGGGATGCCCCCCAAAAAAGATCCAGTAGTACTATGCCCAGCAAAAGTGTCTTTATCAGGCTAATTTCAAATATGATAAGAGCAAATGCTTATATGGTCTTAAACAGAGGCTGCTTTAGTCACAGAATGGGATGCCCCCCAAAAAAGATCCAGTAGTACTATGCCCAGCAAAAGTGTCTTTATCAGGCTAATTTCAAATATGATAAGAGCAAATGCTTATATGGTCTTAAACAGAGGCTGCTTTAGTCACAGAATGGGATGCCCCCCAAAAAAGATCCAGTAGTACTATGCCCAGCAAAAGTGTCTTTATCAGGCTAATTTCAAATATGATAAGAGCAAATGCTTATATGGTCTTAAACAGAGGCTGCTTTAGTCACAGAATGGGATGCCCCCCAAAAAAGATCCAGTAGTACTATGCCCAGCAAAAGTGTCTTTATCAGGCTAATTTCAAATATGATAAGAGCAAATGCTTATATGGTCTTAAACAGAGGCTGCTTTAGTCACAGAATGGGATGCCCCCCAAAAAAGATCCAGTAGTACTATGCCCAGCAAAAGTGTCTTTATCAGGCTAATTTCAAATATGATAAGAGCAAATGCTTATATGGTCTTAAACAGAGGCTGCTTTAGTCACAGAATGGGATGCCCCCCAAAAAAGATCCAGTAGTACTATGCCCAGCAAAAGTGTCTTTATCAGGCTAATTTCAAATATGATAAGAGCAAATGCTTATATGGTCTTAAACAGAGGCTGCTTTAGTCACAGAATGGGATGCCCCCCAAAAAAGATCCAGTAGTACTATGCCCAGCAAAAGTGTCTTTATCAGGCTAATTTCAAATATGATAAGAGCAAATGCTTATATGGTCTTAAACAGAGGCTGCTTTAGTCACAGAATGGGATGCCCCCCAAAAAAGATCCAGTAGTACTATGCCCAGCAAAAGTGTCTTTATCAGGCTAATTTCAAATATGATAAGAGCAAATGCTTATATGGTCTTAAACAGAGGCTGCTTTAGTCACAGAATGGGATGCCCCCCAAAAAAGATCCAGTAGTACTATGCCCAGCAAAAGTGTCTTTATCAGGCTAATTTCAAATATGATAAGAGCAAATGCTTATATGGTCTTAAACAGAGGCTGCTTTAGTCACAGAATGGGATGCCCCCCAAAAAAGATCCAGTAGTACTATGCCCAGCAAAAGTGTCTTTATCAGGCTAATTTCAAATATGATAAGAGCAAATGCTTATATGGTCTTAAACAGAGGCTGCTTTAGTCACAGAATGGGATGCCCCCCAAAAAAGATCCAGTAGTACTATGCCCAGCAAAAGTGTCTTTATCAGGCTAATTTCAAATATGATAAGAGCAAATGCTTATATGGTCTTAAACAGAGGCTGCTTTAGTCACAGAATGGGATGCCCCCCAAAAAAGATCCAGTAGTACTATGCCCAGCAAAAGTGTCTTTATCAGGCTAATTTCAAATATGATAAGAGCAAATGCTTATATGGTCTTAAACAGAGGCTGCTTTAGTCACAGAATGGGATGCCCCCCAAAAAAGATCCAGTAGTACTATGCCCAGCAAAAGTGTCTTTATCAGGCTAATTTCAAATATGATAAGAGCAAATGCTTATATGGTCTTAAACAGAGGCTGCTTTAGTCACAGAATGGGATGCCCCCCAAAAAAGATCCAGTAGTACTATGCCCAGCAAAAGTGTCTTTATCAGGCTAATTTCAAATATGATAAGAGCAAATGCTTATATGGTCTTAAACAGAGGCTGCTTTAGTCACAGAATGGGATGCCCCCCAAAAAAGATCCAGTAGTACTATGCCCAGCAAAAGTGTCTTTATCAGGCTAATTTCAAATATGATAAGAGCAAATGCTTATATGGTCTTAAACAGAGGCTGCTTTAGTCACAGAATGGGATGCCCCCCAAAAAAGATCCAGTAGTACTATGCCCAGCAAAAGTGTCTTTATCAGGCTAATTTCAAATATGATAAGAGCAAATGCTTATATGGTCTTAAACAGAGGCTGCTTTAGTCACAGAATGGGATGCCCCCCAAAAAAGATCCAGTAGTACTATGCCCAGCAAAAGTGTCTTTATCAGGCTAATTTCAAATATGATAAGAGCAAATGCTTATATGGTCTTAAACAGAGGCTGCTTTAGTCACAGAATGGGATGCCCCCCAAAAAAGATCCAGTAGTACTATGCCCAGCAAAAGTGTCTTTATCAGGCTAATTTCAAATATGATAAGAGCAAATGCTTATATGGTCTTAAACAGAGGCTGCTTTAGTCACAGAATGGGATGCCCCCCAAAAAAGATCCAGTAGTACTATGCCCAGCAAAAGTGTCTTTATCAGGCTAATTTCAAATATGATAAGAGCAAATGCTTATATGGTCTTAAACAGAGGCTGCTTTAGTCACAGAATGGGATGCCCCCCAAAAAAGATCCAGTAGTACTATGCCCAGCAAAAGTGTCTTTATCAGGCTAATTTCAAATATGATAAGAGCAAATGCTTATATGGTCTTAAACAGAGGCTGCTTTAGTCACAGAATGGGATGCCCCCCAAAAAAGATCCAGTAGTACTATGCCCAGCAAAAGTGTCTTTATCAGGCTAATTTCAAATATGATAAGAGCAAATGCTTATATGGTCTTAAACAGAGGCTGCTTTAGTCACAGAATGGGATGCCCCCCAAAAAAGATCCAGTAGTACTATGCCCAGCAAAAGTGTCTTTATCAGGCTAATTTCAAATATGATAAGAGCAAATGCTTATATGGTCTTAAACAGAGGCTGCTTTAGTCACAGAATGGGATGCCCCCCAAAAAAGATCCAGTAGTACTATGCCCAGCAAAAGTGTCTTTATCAGGCTAATTTCAAATATGATAAGAGCAAATGCTTATATGGTCTTAAACAGAGGCTGCTTTAGTCACAGAATGGGATGCCCCCCAAAAAAGATCCAGTAGTACTATGCCCAGCAAAAGTGTCTTTATCAGGCTAATTTCAAATATGATAAGAGCAAATGCTTATATGGTCTTAAACAGAGGCTGCTTTAGTCACAGAATGGGATGCCCCCCAAAAAAGATCCAGTAGTACTATGCCCAGCAAAAGTGTCTTTATCAGGCTAATTTCAAATATGATAAGAGCAAATGCTTATATGGTCTTAAACAGAGGCTGCTTTAGTCACAGAATGGGATGCCCCCCAAAAAAGATCCAGTAGTACTATGCCCAGCAAAAGTGTCTTTATCAGGCTAATTTCAAATATGATAAGAGCAAATGCTTATATGGTCTTAAACAGAGGCTGCTTTAGTCACAGAATGGGATGCCCCCCAAAAAAGATCCAGTAGTACTATGCCCAGCAAAAGTGTCTTTATCAGGCTAATTTCAAATATGATAAGAGCAAATGCTTATATGGTCTTAAACAGAGGCTGCTTTAGTCACAGAATGGGATGCCCCCCAAAAAAGATCCAGTAGTACTATGCCCAGCAAAAGTGTCTTTATCAGGCTAATTTCAAATATGATAAGAGCAAATGCTTATATGGTCTTAAACAGAGGCTGCTTTAGTCACAGAATGGGATGCCCCCCAAAAAAGATCCAGTAGTACTATGCCCAGCAAAAGTGTCTTTATCAGGCTAATTTCAAATATGATAAGAGCAAATGCTTATATGGTCTTAAACAGAGGCTGCTTTAGTCACAGAATGGGATGCCCCCCAAAAAAGATCCAGTAGTACTATGCCCAGCAAAAGTGTCTTTATCAGGCTAATTTCAAATATGATAAGAGCAAATGCTTATATGGTCTTAAACAGAGGCTGCTTTAGTCACAGAATGGGATGCCCCCCAAAAAAGATCCAGTAGTACTATGCCCAGCAAAAGTGTCTTTATCAGGCTAATTTCAAATATGATAAGAGCAAATGCTTATATGGTCTTAAACAGAGGCTGCTTTAGTCACAGAATGGGATGCCCCCCAAAAAAGATCCAGTAGTACTATGCCCAGCAAAAGTGTCTTTATCAGGCTAATTTCAAATATGATAAGAGCAAATGCTTATATGGTCTTAAACAGAGGCTGCTTTAGTCACAGAATGGGATGCCCCCCAAAAAAGATCCAGTAGTACTATGCCCAGCAAAAGTGTCTTTATCAGGCTAATTTCAAATATGATAAGAGCAAATGCTTATATGGTCTTAAACAGAGGCTGCTTTAGTCACAGAATGGGATGCCCCCCAAAAAAGATCCAGTAGTACTATGCCCAGCAAAAGTGTCTTTATCAGGCTAATTTCAAATATGATAAGAGCAAATGCTTATATGGTCTTAAACAGAGGCTGCTTTAGTCACAGAATGGGATGCCCCCCAAAAAAGATCCAGTAGTACTATGCCCAGCAAAAGTGTCTTTATCAGGCTAATTTCAAATATGATAAGAGCAAATGCTTATATGGTCTTAAACAGAGGCTGCTTTAGTCACAGAATGGGATGCCCCCCAAAAAAGATCCAGTAGTACTATGCCCAGCAAAAGTGTCTTTATCAGGCTAATTTCAAATATGATAAGAGCAAATGCTTATATGGTCTTAAACAGAGGCTGCTTTAGTCACAGAATGGGATGCCCCCCAAAAAAGATCCAGTAGTACTATGCCCAGCAAAAGTGTCTTTATCAGGCTAATTTCAAATATGATAAGAGCAAATGCTTATATGGTCTTAAACAGAGGCTGCTTTAGTCACAGAATGGGATGCCCCCCAAAAAAGATCCAGTAGTACTATGCCCAGCAAAAGTGTCTTTATCAGGCTAATTTCAAATATGATAAGAGCAAATGCTTATATGGTCTTAAACAGAGGCTGCTTTAGTCACAGAATGGGATGCCCCCCAAAAAAGATCCAGTAGTACTATGCCCAGCAAAAGTGTCTTTATCAGGCTAATTTCAAATATGATAAGAGCAAATGCTTATATGGTCTTAAACAGAGGCTGCTTTAGTCACAGAATGGGATGCCCCCCAAAAAAGATCCAGTAGTACTATGCCCAGCAAAAGTGTCTTTATCAGGCTAATTTCAAATATGATAAGAGCAAATGCTTATATGGTCTTAAACAGAGGCTGCTTTAGTCACAGAATGGGATGCCCCCCAAAAAAGATCCAGTAGTACTATGCCCAGCAAAAGTGTCTTTATCAGGCTAATTTCAAATATGATAAGAGCAAATGCTTATATGGTCTTAAACAGAGGCTGCTTTAGTCACAGAATGGGATGCCCCCCAAAAAAGATCCAGTAGTACTATGCCCAGCAAAAGTGTCTTTATCAGGCTAATTTCAAATATGATAAGAGCAAATGCTTATATGGTCTTAAACAGAGGCTGCTTTAGTCACAGAATGGGATGCCCCCCAAAAAAGATCCAGTAGTACTATGCCCAGCAAAAGTGTCTTTATCAGGCTAATTTCAAATATGATAAGAGCAAATGCTTATATGGTCTTAAACAGAGGCTGCTTTAGTCACAGAATGGGATGCCCCCCAAAAAAGATCCAGTAGTACTATGCCCAGCAAAAGTGTCTTTATCAGGCTAATTTCAAATATGATAAGAGCAAATGCTTATATGGTCTTAAACAGAGGCTGCTTTAGTCACAGAATGGGATGCCCCCCAAAAAAGATCCAGTAGTACTATGCCCAGCAAAAGTGTCTTTATCAGGCTAATTTCAAATATGATAAGAGCAAATGCTTATATGGTCTTAAACAGAGGCTGCTTTAGTCACAGAATGGGATGCCCCCCAAAAAAGATCCAGTAGTACTATGCCCAGCAAAAGTGTCTTTATCAGGCTAATTTCAAATATGATAAGAGCAAATGCTTATATGGTCTTAAACAGAGGCTGCTTTAGTCACAGAATGGGATGCCCCCCAAAAAAGATCCAGTAGTACTATGCCCAGCAAAAGTGTCTTTATCAGGCTAATTTCAAATATGATAAGAGCAAATGCTTATATGGTCTTAAACAGAGGCTGCTTTAGTCACAGAATGGGATGCCCCCCAAAAAAGATCCAGTAGTACTATGCCCAGCAAAAGTGTCTTTATCAGGCTAATTTCAAATATGATAAGAGCAAATGCTTATATGGTCTTAAACAGAGGCTGCTTTAGTCACAGAATGGGATGCCCCCCAAAAAAGATCCAGTAGTACTATGCCCAGCAAAAGTGTCTTTATCAGGCTAATTTCAAATATGATAAGAGCAAATGCTTATATGGTCTTAAACAGAGGCTGCTTTAGTCACAGAATGGGATGCCCCCCAAAAAAGATCCAGTAGTACTATGCCCAGCAAAAGTGTCTTTATCAGGCTAATTTCAAATATGATAAGAGCAAATGCTTATATGGTCTTAAACAGAGGCTGCTTTAGTCACAGAATGGGATGCCCCCCAAAAAAGATCCAGTAGTACTATGCCCAGCAAAAGTGTCTTTATCAGGCTAATTTCAAATATGATAAGAGCAAATGCTTATATGGTCTTAAACAGAGGCTGCTTTAGTCACAGAATGGGATGCCCCCCAAAAAAGATCCAGTAGTACTATGCCCAGCAAAAGTGTCTTTATCAGGCTAATTTCAAATATGATAAGAGCAAATGCTTATATGGTCTTAAACAGAGGCTGCTTTAGTCACAGAATGGGATGCCCCCCAAAAAAGATCCAGTAGTACTATGCCCAGCAAAAGTGTCTTTATCAGGCTAATTTCAAATATGATAAGAGCAAATGCTTATATGGTCTTAAACAGAGGCTGCTTTAGTCACAGAATGGGATGCCCCCCAAAAAAGATCCAGTAGTACTATGCCCAGCAAAAGTGTCTTTATCAGGCTAATTTCAAATATGATAAGAGCAAATGCTTATATGGTCTTAAACAGAGGCTGCTTTAGTCACAGAATGGGATGCCCCCCAAAAAAGATCCAGTAGTACTATGCCCAGCAAAAGTGTCTTTATCAGGCTAATTTCAAATATGATAAGAGCAAATGCTTATATGGTCTTAAACAGAGGCTGCTTTAGTCACAGAATGGGATGCCCCCCAAATAAGATCCAGTAGTACTATGCCCAGCAAAAGTGTCTTTATCAGGCTAATTTCAAATATGATAAGAGCAAATGCTTATATGGTCTTAAACAGAGGCTGCTTTAGTCACAGAATGGGATGTCCCCCAAAAAAGATCCAGTAGTACTATGCCCAGCAAAAGTGTCTTTATCAGGCTAATTTCAAATATGATAAGAGCAAATGCTTATATGGTCTTAAACAGAGGCTGCTTTAGTCACAGAATGGGATGCCTCACAGCAGACTTAAGATCAGTTCAGTATATATGCACAGTTAGTTAGTATAAGCAGCCTGAAAACGCTAACAAAGCCTGGCTGTCAGGCTGGATGAAAAAAAAAAAAAAAATGACAGCCTCCGATTTTCCATTCCTTTCCCGGTTTTCCGCTGACTTTCTGTCTGTCTCCTGTCTGTCTCCTGCCTGTCTCCAGCCTGTCCCTGTCTGTCCCTGCCTGTCTAACTGTCTGTCTCTCCCTCAGCTACACAGCGTTCTGTCTCTCACGAATGCAATAGAGAAATGAGGCTGGAAAGCAAGATGGCCGGCCTTAAATACAGCTGTGACGTCACCGGGCTTGCTGGCTGCTGATAGGCTGCATGTGACTGTCCCAGCATACACTGCCCCAGCTTACATGTCTGGACATGTCCCGTCCGCCATCTTAGAATGCCTGTAATGTAAATGAATGGATGTTAAAGGAAAACTTCGAGCGATCGAATCGCGGGGAAATTCGGATTTGATCCGAATCGAATTTTTCCTGAAATTCGGATCGAATCCGGGTTCGTCCGGATCGATTCGCTCATCCCTAGTCCCATCCAGTGCCTTTCTTCTGTATCACTTTCTCTATTGCCATCCAGTGCTATTTCTTCTCCTAAATGCTTACCGGTACCACTTTCTCTACTGCCATCCAGTGCTATTTCTTCTCCTAAATGCTTACCTGTACCACTTTCTGTATTGCCTTCCAGTGCCCTTTCTTCTCCTAACTGCTTACCTGTACCACTTCCTTCTCTCCAGTGTAGTTCCTTCTCCTTGATTGTTGTTTATTATGCCCCCATGTATATAATGTACACATTACTATTTGAATAACTGCCCTTAAAACAAAGACACAACAAAGTTTTAGAAGTATTAATCTAATATTTAAAATTATTTAAAAAATACAAGCATGTACAATGGGTGTTGGGGGTGGGTTTAAAAGAATGTGGTAGGATCCCAGTGTCTTAAGATGAGTGGCTCCCTATGGCTGTGGCCGGCTTGACAATCTCCCCCACCGCATATGCACAGCAAAAGAGATCTCCTGCAGACCCTGCTGTGCATCTTATCTGTATACTGTAAAATATAAAAAAAATAAATTAGTGTCTAGCCTCTTTTTCCTGAAAACCTGTTGAAGAAGGCTTGTTAGTAAATAGTCATGTGTCTACCAACTTACTAGGCTGATGGGGTAGTCGGGGTTGGGGAGCCACCCTTCTCACTGGGACCTGCCACACCTCTTGGTCCTAGACTGTCGAAGAAACAAAATTAAATGTGGTTGAGGTGTGAATTGGCTTGTGTTGTGTGTAGGACATCACCCACTTTTATCAGGATTGTCCAACATGGCAGAACCACCTTGTTCACCCATGGGCACATCTTGGCCATCTAGAATAAAATATCCCCCAAAATCCACATTACAACACATATATATGAGTGTTTAGTCTATGTCTTCCTGTGTGTGTTTGTGCACCTCCACCTACACATCCCACAGGTCTTGCCAGCATTGGCAGGCCTCGTTAGCTGGGTGGGCCAAACTCACAACCTGTACTCTGAAGAGAATAGCATTCTTTTACATACAACCCTGCCTAATGTGATAGTAGTTGTGATTGATTAGCAAAGAAATGTCACTTATTTGGAAAGTACAGGCGAAAAAACCTCCTCACCTGTGGATTCTTTCTCCTTTTCAGGTCCGACCAATGCCGAATGACCTGTGTGAACATGTAGGTGGTGTCGCTCTCCTCTACCAGCTTATCGACAATCTCTAGTGCCAGTGTCCTCTTAGCATAGGATCCACTGAATCTGCCTCTACAACAACAGCAGCATCATCGCCCTCTGCTACACCAGTTGCCTCCCCAACACCCACAGACACAACAACTGCCTCAACAGCTGCCACTGCAGCAGCAGATGCCTTCCCCCAATCCCCCTGCAGCAGATGCCTCCCCAAATCCCTCTGCAACAGCAGCAGATGCCTCCCCAAATCCCTCTGCAACAGCAGCAGATGCCTCCCCAAATCCCTCTGCAACAGCAGCAGATGTAGGTTCATCTCCTGTCTGGCTTGCCAATGAAGGAGGGCAAATATGATTCAATTAATATTTGCTGCACATTAATCTCCAATATTTCTGTTACAGATTAATAATATAAATATCTTAAATACTAATAGTCATATCAGCCCAATGGCCATCAATCTGATACCACACCACACACAGTAAGATGTATAAATGAAAAACGGTTTTAATTAACCAGCACAGTAAATAACCTTCACTAACCCAATATGTTCCCAAAGTTTCCCCAAATCACCTTAAATGTTACAGGCAGTTATTACATGATAATAAGTTATTAGCTAGGTACAGTACAATAATGTTATAACAGAGAGAGAGAGAGATACATAGCCATTATGCTTCAGGTAGGGGGGCCCATCCATTGACTGAATACCCCTGCAAACAGCCTGCTAATCTACTAACACTAGGGGGTGTGGCCAGCATTCCCAGCCTCCTGGGTGTGTCTGCATTATACTGCCTACAATCCACATCTGTGAGATTAGCTAAATATTCTATAAAGTAATATAACCCCCACAATATGCATGTTATCATATTGTAACCAAGATATTCATGATCCACATTAATTTCTTAGTTAAATGAACCCAGACACCAAATAGTTATCATACAGAGTCTGATACTTGATGAATTATCTATCACTTTTATCTCTCACTTAAGTCTCTCACCAATAAATATATGCCATGTTTAAAATCAAATGAAAGGTCTTATAATCCCGAATAAGACTCTCTCATTAATATAGTAATTTGTGTCATATTTCAGGAGCCACATCGCTCTTCACAAAAATCATCTAATGCTCGTGTCTAATGTGTATTTGAATGTCTGAGTCTGCCTCCAACCTAATTAGGAATTCAAGGATTCCTTTAAATGGCCTTCAGCTCAGAACATCTTAGCTATTGAGGTACCTTGTTGGCAGCTAGAGGTTTATATAGTCTATTATATTCATGGGGCATGGCCTGTTTACTATAGACAAATGGCAGGATCTCAGGCTCACGTCCTATTTGAGTGTTTGTATAATTTGGTATAATTTGTAATAACATAAAGTATAATAAATAATACCTATAACCATTGCACTTCATTTCCCCTTTAACAGGAGAAATATAAGGCATATCCATCATGACCTTTAAGCAATGGTGAGGGAGCAACATTACAACAACCAGCACATGAAGGCACTGATCTCACTGTTGGTGCTGATAAATGACAACCTTGCACACCTGGTGGCACTCCGAGAACCCAGAGAACCACCAGATGTTCCAGCTCACCCACCCTACAAATAAGGAAAAACATTTTTGGGGTTTTTTTGGTTGTTTATAAATCTTAGTAGCCTAAGAATATGGGCCCACAATGTTCTAAATATAGTAGTATGTGAGAGTTTTGTGACAACAATAAACAAAACAAGCATAAGTGATTTTATAATTCAGTTTAATCTCACTGAATACATGAAAAGAGGGTTTGAAGCTTACAGAACAAACCTTTAAGGGCAAGGCTTGCCACAAATCCAAATCTACATATATACATAGACACACCACAAAAATATTACACTGAGAAACAAAATAAAAGGACAAAAATTAACTAAAATGAGAAGATGGTTCTGCACAGACTGCCCTGAAGCACTCTGTGTGCCCTGATACAGTTCAGTAGGCAAATCCATCATAGCTGCAGAGGGGGACACATCAACATAATGCAGAACCTGCTCCAGGATGGCATTGTTATGGAGCACCATACAGGCAACGATAATTTTGATGACCTTTTTTTTACTTAACCCATTGTGAACTGGTAAGGGGTCCATGAGACGCCTTATACCAGTTCACAAGGCTCTGGGGCTGGCAATCACCTGCGGCTAGCGGGTGACTTGCCAAAACCCCCAGCCCCCCATTACCTGCCTCCCCAATGGCCGGGGGGGGCAGAAGGGCCCGGGCCACTTAGTGGCTATGTGGGCTAGTAGCCTGCAGGGCCAGGGGCCACCAACGCTGGCCCCTGCGCCCTGTTCTACAAGCCCCCATAGCTGGTCCGGGTCGGTAATGCTGGGTAAGAGGGACCCAACATCATTTTTTGGGGGAATTTTAAGGGTTTTTAACCCTTAAAATTCCCCCAAAAAATGAGGTCACCCCCCCAACCCTATGTCATTTTTTTTTTTAATTATATCATATTGCATAGTTGTATCTTGTATCTGAAATCTCCTAAACGACTGTTTCAGTTTGGGGGAGTTTCCTGGACAGGAAAGGGTGTATACCAATACATATGTGGTACCGTTGTAACCGGGAGAAATAGGGCTTTCACACGCAATAATATTTTATTAACAAACTTACATTTTTTATTACAAAAAAACACTACAAATTGTAAAAAATTGATTTTTTTTATTTTTTTGCACATATTTCACCCAAAAGTATTGAGAATACACTAAAAAAGGCCAAACAAGACATTTCATGTTGAAGCCCAGACTCTGCTGAAAAAAATATATAATTTTCCTGGAAAATCCCTTCAATAATCAAGGTTGAACATGTGTAGCGCAAAAACGTGAAAAGTAGTCTGGCAACAGAGTGTGACAAAAAATCTAGGTAGGCTGGCACTTAAAGGGTTAACACATCATCACCTGTTAAAAATGTACTACATCAAATATTTAAATATGGAATTTCAAGAGTCTATCTTATATATTTCCCCCACCCTGTACATACAGACATTAAAAATCATCCTACCTGCATCTACTGCATGTTATGAGCCTTTAAACATCCAAGATGGCGGCTCATGGGACATCAGGCAGCCTGCAAACAAGAAGTGCCTTCTAACTGTGCTGCTCTGCATTCTGGAATTCTGGGATTTTCCTGACCTCAGTTCTGCTCTGTCTGAGCAAAGCACAGCTATAACACGCCCCCCTGTACTTTATCCCGCTCTCCTCTCCTCAGTAAGTGTGATGCTTCTGAGTCAAGATGGCGGCGCCCGTATCCTAAAGTCCTGAACAGAGTTGCAGCCCAGTGGGGGAAAGAATAATAAGTAAGTAACTAAAAACTTAAAATATATTAATTTTAGATACTGGGGAATCATTTTATAGGGGTTTGGGCTTTTCAATAAATCATGGTGAAGACAAAGGATAAAGAAAGTTGACAAAGTAGATGGAAAAAACTTTGAACTTCAGTCGCGCTGCAATGAATTAATGTTTCTTGATGGTCATAGAGGATTCTAACCACAAATGTGTATAATATTAGGGTGATCTCTAGGAGTCCTCTAAATTTCAATTATTGTCTGTATCCGCAGATTATTCTGTCTTAGCAGCCCTGATAGGATCAGGAACAAGGGAGAGTATCCTTTTATATTCATGATCAATATTGCATTCCTAGGTCTAATGTAAGTTGCCAAAGATTAGAAAGAATGGGGCACTTACCGCCACGGCCCGGGGGTTAAAAAACCTGACCTGGGCCCTTGAGAGTTAACCACTTCTGAATATGGACCTAAAGCTTGTTATCGTGTGCGCGCGCCGCTCGCCGTGTATCCCGATGAAGTCAGGAGGTTATGCTCTTTCAGTATGTAAACTCTTTTAATATGATAAAATAAAAACAAAAATAAAAACAAACAAGATGGTAGGTGAAGTAGTTAGTTGCCGTAGCTGTTGCAGTTAAATGTCCAATTTGTTTCCAGTCTTTGAGAGAAGGGAGAAAGTTTCCAGTACATCCACGTTTCTTGCTGTTTCCTGCTGTTTCTGTAAAGTCTCCAGTACATCCACGTTTCTTGCTGTTTCCTGCTGTTTCTGTAGAACAGAAACAGCAGGAAACAGCAAGAAACGTGGATGTACTGGAGACTTTCTCCCTTCTCTCAAAGACTGGAAACAAATTGGACATTTAACTGCAACAGCTACAGCAATAACTACTTCGCCTACCATCTTGTTTGTTTTTATTTTGTTATCATATTAAAAGAGTTTACATACTGAAAGAGCATAACCTCCTGACTTCATCGGGATACACGACGAGCGGCACGCACACCCGATAACAAGCTTTAGGTCCATCTTCAGAAGTGGTTAACTCTCAAGGGCCCAGGTCAGGTTTTCTAACCCCCGGGCCGTGGCGGTAAGTGCCCCATTCTTTCTAATCTTTGGCAACTTACATTAGACCTAGGAATGCAATATCGATCATAAATATAAAAGGATACTCTCCCTTGTTCCTGACCCTATCAGGGCTGCTAAGACAGATTAATCTGCCAATACAGCCAATAATTGAAATTTAGAGGACTCCTAGAGATCACCCCAATATTATAAATATTTGTGGTTAGAATCCTCTATGATAATCAAGAAACGTTTATTCATTGCAGCGCGACTGAAGTTCAAAGTTTTTTCCATCTACTTTGTCAACTTTCTTTAACCTTTGTTTTTACTATTTGAGCTAGCCCCTCAAATCCAGTTGCTGCTCTGTTTATGTACTCTAGCTCTTCCCCACAACATAAAAAAATCATGGTGAAGGACTTGTTTAAGATTGAAGCAGCTACAGGGAACAAGGGGCAACTAGCTGAAAGGAGAGATTGAGGTCCACTTTACAGGTGGCAATACAATGCAAGGGACAACACACACTAAATATGGGGAAGTTAGACTAAAACAATATGTGACTACATGGCAGTGAATAAAGGAGGCAACGGGAAAACAAAGACATACCTGTAGAGATACTCATCAGCGACCAGAGACACCAGGGCAATGTGTGTGCAGTTGATCGCACCCATGACGTTGGGCATATCGGCCAACTCGTAAAAGCCTAACTTAACTGCATTCCAGGCTACTATGGTGTCAGGGAAACAGATATACTTGTCCACCAAGATAGCCATGCCATCAAGAGATTTATTGAGGATGCAGCTGAGCTTAGGCTGGGACATGCCTACTGAGAGGATGCCCAGCCTCTATAATGAGCTGTTCGCCAAAAATTGTCAACCAATTTGGTCATTCCTGCAATTGAATCTATCTATTCTGGAGAAAAACTTGGTCTTATATACAGCAAAGACCACAGAAATTGTAGTGTAACCAGGAAAATATATGTCCAGAATGGAAGTGAGGAAGATTGAGATGGGATTTTGTGGTCACACAATCTCAAACGATTCAAAATTAGGTAGTAATAATAATTAGAGATGAGCGAGTAGTATTCGACCGAGCCGGTATTCGATCGAATACTACGCTGTTCGTCATACTCGATTTCGATCGAGTACAGCGGCGATGGCGCACTCACAATTCGTTTCCCCTCCCACCTTCCCTGGCGCCTTTTTTACACCAATCACCATGCGGGGGGGTGGGACAGGTCCTGGGAGGACGCTGGCATCGCGAGAACGGCGTCTACACGCATTGGCTGGAAAAACCATGTGACCTCGAATCTACAAAACTCAGCACTTCCTCTTCGTCAGCATTAGCAGCTTGAACTTAGTGAGGGGCAGACGCTCACAGCAGGGAAAGACAGGCTGTCGCTGGCAGGGCCCCAGAAGCTCGGAATATCGCATTTACCACCATCTATACCAGCTACCAGAAGACAAGAGAGTCATTAAGAGCCCTTATTAGGGCTACTACGCTGAACGGTATATGGCTCATATGTAGGCAGGCAGGGCCCCAGAAGCTCAGAATATCGCTTTTACCACCATATATACCAGCTACCAGAAGACAAGAGAGTCATTAAGAGCCCTTATTAGGGCTACTACGCTGAACAGTATATAGCTCATATTCTATGTAGTCAGGCAGGGCCCCAGAAGCTCAGAATATCGCTTTTACCACCATATATACCAACTACCAGAAGACAAGAGAGTCATTAAGAGCCCTTATTAGGGCTACTACGCTGAACAGTATATAGCTCATATTCTATGTAGTCAGGCAGGGCCCCAGAAGCTCAGAATATCGCATTTACCACCATATATACCAGCTACCAGAAGACAAGAGAGTCATTAAGAGCCCTTATTAGGGCTACTATGCTGAACAGTATATAGCTCATATGTAGGCAGGCAGGGCCCCAGAAGCTCAGAATATCGCTTTTACCACCATATATACCAGCTACCAGAAGACAAGAGAGTCATTAAGAGCCCTTATTAGGGCTACTACGCTGAACAGTATATAGTTCATATCCTATGTAGGCAGGCAGGGCCCCAGAAGCTCAGAATATCACTTTTACCACCATATATACCAGCTACCAGAAGACAAGAGAGTCCTTAATCCCTTATTAGTGCTGCTATGTTGAACAGTATATAGCTCATATCCTATGTAGGCAGGCAGGGCCCCAGAAGCTCAGAATATCGCTTTTACCACCATATATACCAGCTACCAGAAGACAAGAGAGTCATTAAGAGCCCTTATTAGGGCTACTATGCTGAACAGTATATAGCTCATATGTAGGCAGGCAGGGCCCCAGAAGCTCAGAATATCGCTTTTACCACCATATATACCAGCTACCAGAAGACAAGAGAGTCATTAAGAGCCCTTATTAGGGCTACTACGCTGAACATTATATAGCTCATATTCTATGTAGTCAGGCAGGGCCCCAGAAGCTCAGAATATCGCTTTTACCACCATATATACCAGCTACCAGAAGACAAGAGAGTCATTAAGAGCCCTTATTAGGGCTACTACGCTGAACAGTATATAGCTCATATTCTATGTAGTCAGGCAGGGCCCCAGAAGCTCAGAATATCGCTTTTACCACCATATATACCAGCTACCAGAAGACAAGAGAGTCATTAAGAGCCCTTATTAGGGCTACTACGCTGAACAGTATATAGCTCATATCCTATGTAGGCAGGCAGGGCCCCAGAAGCTCAGAATATCGCTTTTACCACCATATATACCAGCTACCAGAAGACAAGAGAGTCCTTAATCCCTTATTAGTGCTGCTATATTGAGCAGTATATAGCTCATATCCTATGTAGGCAGGCAGGGCCCCAGAAGCTCAGAATATCGCTTTTACCACCATATATACCAGCTACCAGAAGACAAGAGAGTCATTGAAAGTCCTTATTATTAGGGCTACTATGCTGAACAGTATATAGCCCATATGTAGGCAGGCAGGGCCCCAGAAGCTCAGAATATCGCATTTACCACCATATATACCAGCTACCAGAAGACAAGAGAGTCATTGAGAGCCCTTATTAGTGCTGCTATGTTGAACAGTATATAGCTCATAACCTATGTAGGCAGGCAGGGCCCCAGAAGCTCAGAATATCGCTTTTACCACCATATATACCAGCTACCAGAAGACAAGAGAGTCCGTAATCCCTTATTAGTGCTGCTATGTTGAACAGTATATAGCTCATATCCTATGTAGGCAGGCAGGGCCCCAGAAGCTCAGAATATCGCTTTTACCACCATATATACCAGCTACCAGAAGACAAGAGAGTCATTAAGAGCCCTTATTAGGGCTACTATGCTGAACGGTATATAGCTCCTATGTAGGCAGGCAGGGCCCCAGAAGCTCAGAATATCGCTTTTACCACCATATATACCAGCTACCAGAAGACAAGAGAGTCCTTAATCCCTTATTAGTGCTGCTATGTTGAACAGTATATAGCTCATATCCTATGTAGGCAGGCAGGGCCCCAGAAGCTCAGAATATCGCTTTTACCACCATATATACCAGCTACCAGAAGACAAGAGAGTCATTAAGAGCCCTTATTAGGGCTACTACGCTGAACAGTATATAGCTCATATTCTATGTAGTCAGGCAGGGCCCCAGAAGCTCAGAATATCGCATTTACCACCATATATACCAGCTACCAGAAGACAAGAGAGTCATTGAGAGTCCTTATTATTAGGGCTACTATGCTGAACAGTATATAGCCCATATGTAGGCAGGCAGGGCCCCAGAAGCTCAGAATATCGCATTTACCACCATATATACCAGCTACCAGAAGACAAGAGAGTCATTGAGAGCCCTTATTAGTGCTGCTATGTTGAACAGTATATAGCTCATAACCTATGTAGGCAGGCAGGGCCCCAGAAGCTCAGAATATCGCTTTTACCACCATATATACCAGCTACCAGAAGACAAGAGAGTCCTTCATCCCTTATTAGTGCTGCTATATTGAGCAGTATATAGCTCATATCCTATGTAGGCAGGCAGGGCCCCAGAAGCTCAGAATATCGCTTTTACCACCATATATACCAGCTACCAGAAGACAAGAGAGTCATTAAGAGCCCTTATTAGGGCTACTATGCTGAACAGTATATAGCTCATATGTAGGCAGGCAGGGCCCCAGAAGCTCAGAATATCGCTTTTACCACCATATATACCAGCTACCAGAAGACAAGAGAGTCATTAAGAGCCCTTATTAGGGCTACTACGCTGAACAGTATATAGCTCATATTCTATGTAGTCAGGCAGGGCCCCAGAAGCTCAGAATATCGCTTTTACCACCATATATACCAGCTACCAGAAGACAAGAGAGTCATTAAGAGCCCTTATTAGGGCTACTACGCTGAACAGTATATAGCTCATATTCTATGTAGTCAGGCAGGGCCCCAGAAGCTCAGAATATCGCATTTACCACCATATATACCAGCTACCAGAAGACAAGAGAGTCATTGAGAGTCCTTATTATTAGGGCTACTATGCTGAACAGTATATAGCCCATATGTAGGCAGGCAGGGCCCCAGAAGCTCAGAATATGGCATTTACCACCATATATACCAGCTACCAGAAGACAAGAGAGTCATTGAGAGCCCTTATTAGTGCTGCTATGTTGAACAGTATATAGCTCATAACCTATGTAGGCAGGCAGGGCCCCAGAAGCTCAGAATATCGCTTTTACCACCATATATACCAGCTACCAGAAGACAAGAGAGTCCTTAATCCCTTATTAGTGCTGCTATGTTGAACAGTATATAGCTCATATCCTATGTAGGCAGGCAGGGCCCCAGAAGCTCAGAATATCGCTTTTACCACCATATATACCAGCTACCAGAAGACAAGAGAGTCATTAAGAGCCCTTATTAGGGCTACTATGCTGAACGGTATATAGCTCCTATGTAGGCAGGCAGGGCCCCAGAAGCTCAGAATATCGCTTTTACCACCATATATACCAGCTACCAGAAGACAAGAGAGTCATTAAGAGCCCTTATTAGGGCTACTATGCTGAACAGTATATAGCTCATATGTAGGCAGGCAGGGCCCCAGAAGCTCAGAATATCGCTTTTACCACCATATATACCAGCTACCAGAAGACAAGAGAGTCATTAAGAGCCCTTATTAGGGCTACTATGCTGAACAGTATATAGCTCATATGTAGGCAGGCAGGGCCCCAGAAGCTCAGAATATCGCTTTTACCACCATATATACCAGCTACCAGAAGACAAGAGAGTCATTAAGAGCCCTTATTAGGGCTACTATGCTGAACGGTATATAGCTCCTATGTAGGCAGGCAGGGCCCCAGAAGCTCAGAATATCGCTTTTACCACCATATATACCAGCTACCAGAAGACAAGAGAGTCCTTAATCCCTTATTAGTGCTGCTATGTTGAACAGTATATAGCTCATATCCTATGTAGGCAGGCAGGGCCCCAGAAGCTCAGAATATCGCTTTTACCACCATATATACCAGCTACCAGAAGACAAGAGAGTCATTAAGAGCCCTTATTAGGGCTACTATGCTGAACAGTATATAGCTCATATGTAGGCAGGCAGGGCCCCAGAAGCTCAGAATATCGCTTTTACCACCATATATACCAGCTACCAGAAGACAAGAGAGTCATTAAGAGCCCTTATTAGGGCTACTACGCTGAACAGTATATAGCTCATATTCTATGTAGTCAGGCAGGGCCCCAGAAGCTCAGAATATCGCATTTACCACCATATATACCAGCTACCAGAAGACAAGAGAGTCATTGAGAGTCCTTATTATTAGGGCTACTATGCTGAACAGTATATAGCCCATATGTAGGCAGGCAGGGCCCCAGAAGCTCAGAATATCGCATTTACCACCATATATACCAGCTACCAGAAGACAAGAGAGTCATTGAGAGCCCTTATTAGGGCTACTATGCTGAACAGTATATAGCTCATATGTAGGCAGGCAGGGCCCCAGAAGCTCAGAATATCGCTTTTACCACCATATATACCAGCTACCAGAAGACAAGAGAGTCATTAAGAGCCCTTATTAGGGCTACTACGCTGAACAGTATATAGCTCATATCCTATGTAGGCAGGCAGGGCCCCAGAAGCTCAGAATATCGCTTTTACCACCATATATACCAGCTACCAGAAGACAAGAGAGTCATTAAGAGCCCTTATTAGGGCTACTACGCTGAACAGTATATAGCTCATATTCTATGTAGTCAGGCAGGGCCCCAGAAGCTCAGAATATCGCTTTTACCACCATATATACCAGCTACCAGAAGACAAGAGAGTCATTAAGAGCCCTTATTAGGGCTACTACGCTGAACAGTATATAGCTCATATTCTATGTAGTCAGGCAGGGCCCCAGAAGCTCAGAATATCGCATTTACCACCATATATACCAGCTACCAGAAGACAAGAGAGTCATTGAGAGTCCTTATTATTAGGGCTACTATGCTGAACAGTATATAGCCCATATGGAGGCAGGCAGGGCCCCAGAAGCTCAGAATATCGCATTTACCACCATATATACCAGCTACCAGAAGACAAGAGAGTCATTAAGAGCCCTTATTAGGGCTACTACGCTGAACAGTATATAGCTCATATTCTCTGTAGTCAGGCAGGGCCCCAGAAGCTCAGAATATCGCTTTTACCACCATATATACCAGCTACCAGAAGACAAGAGAGTCATTAAGAGCCCTTATTAGGGCTACTATGCTGAACGGTATATAGCTCCTATGTAGGCAGGCAGGGCCCCAGAAGCTCAGAATATCGCTTTTACCACCATATATACCAGCTACCAGAAGACAAGAGAGTCCTTAATCCCTTATTAGTGCTGCTATGTTGAACAGTATATAGCTCATATCCTATGTAGGCAGGCAGGGCCCCAGAAGCTCAGAATATTGCTTTTACCACCATATATACCAGCTACCAGAAGACAAGAGAGTCATTGAGAGCCCTTATTAGGGCTGCTATGTTTTAAAAATTGTGTGGAGGCCCAAGAGCTGAGACCTTTTAAAAATTGTGTGGAGGCCCAAGAGCTGAGACCTTTTAAAAATTGTGTGGAGGCCCAAGAGCTGAGACCTTTTAAAAATTGTGTGGAGGCCCAAGAGCTGAGACCTCTTAAAAATTGTGTGGAGGCCCAAGAGCTGAGACCTTTTAAAAATTGTGTGGAGGCCCAAGAGCTGAGACCTTTTAAAAATTGTGTGGAGGCCCAAGAGCTGAGACCTTTTAAAAATTGTGTGGAGGCCCAAGAGCTGAGACCTCTTAAAAATTGTGTGGAGGCCCAAGAGCTGAGACCTTTTAAAAATTGTGTGGAGGCCCAAGAGCTGAGACCTTTTAAAAATTGTGTGGAGGCCCAAGAGCTGAGACCTTTTAAAAATTGTGTGGAGGCCCAAGAGTTGAGACCTCTTAAAAATTGATTGTATTAAGCCCAAGAGGTGAGCCATAATTTTTTTCATTAATACAGCAATTCTACGGCGGTTAAGGAGGAGGAGGAGGAGGAGGAAATGGCACTTCATACAGATGGCACTTCACTCTTGGCTGCTTTCCACTGTTGTACAAGCAAAGTCCGGGTCAATCCACTTGCTGTTCATTTTGATTAGCGTCAGCCTGTCGGCACTGTCGGTTGACAGGCGGCTGCGCTTATCGGTTATAATGCCCCCGGCTGCGCTGAACACCCTTTCTGATAGCACGCTGGCACAGGGCAGGCAAGCACCTCCAAGGCGTACAGGGACAGTTCCAGCCACGTGTCCAACTTGGAGACCCAGTAAGTGTAGGTCGCCGAGGTATCGGGGAGGACAGGGGTGTGGTCTGCCAGGTAGTCCCGCAACATCCGCCGATACTTGTCCCTCCTGCTGATAGCGGGCCCCGCAGTGATGGAAGTTGCACGAGGGGGTGACATGAACGTGTCCCACACCTTGGAGAGTGTTCCCCTGGTGGCTGTGGGCCTGATCGATGTTGTCAGACTCTGGGAGACACTCTCCTCTCTGCCGCCAGCGATGCTGGGTGGGAAAATCTGCATCATGTTCTGCAAGAGTTCCCTCTGGTATTCCAGTAATCGATTCGTCCTCTCCTCTACCGGAATAAAAGAGGAGAAGTTATCTTTATACCGGGGGTCCAGGAGTGCGAAGACCCAGTATAGTTTGTTCTCCAATATCCGGACAACACGTATGTCCCGGGAAAAGCAGCCCAGCATGAAGTCAGCCATGTGTGCCAGACTCTGAGTAGGCATGACCTCACTGCCCCCACCAGAAGGATCATTTTCCATTTCCTCCTCTTCCTCCTCCTCTCCGCCCCATCCGTGCTGAACCAATGGGACGCACACAGCCTGACTGCTACCCTCGCCGCCAGCATCCTCTTCCACAGCCATCTCCACGTTGTCCTCCTCCTCCTCATCCTCCTCCTCCTGCAACTGCCACCGAGCAGCAGACAAAAGTGTGGTCTGACTGTCTACCTGCGTTGCGTCTCCTCCTACCCCCGTCTCCTCTGTGTGCAATGCGTTCTCCCTTATTGCGATGAGCGATTCTTTAAGGACGCCTAGGAGCGGGATGGTTACGCTCACTATAGCGTCCTCGCTGCTGACCTTCTTAGTGGACTCCTCAAAGATACGCAATACATCGCATATGTCTGCCATCCATGGCCACTCGTGGTTGGCAAACTGAGGGAGCTGAGTTGGAGGCACGCGTGGATGCATCATCTGGTACTCCATCAATGCTTTCTGCTGCTCACACACCCTGGCCAACATGCAATAGGTGGAATTCCAGCGAGTGGGCAGGTCGCACAACAGCCGATGTTGAGGCAAATGGAGGCGTTGCTGGATTTTTTTTAAGCTAGCAGCAGCTACAGTTGACTTCCGAAAGTGAGCGCACAAGCGCCGCACTTTGACCAGTAGCTCTGCCAGGTTGGGGTAAGTCTTTAGAAACTTTTGTACTACCAAATTAAAAACGTGGGCCAGGCATGGTACGTGATTGAGTTCTGCAAGCTCCAGAGCCGCCACCAGGTTACGGCCGTTATCGCACACGACCATGCCTGGTCCTAGCTGCAGCGGCGACAGCCACATCTCTGTCTGCTGCAATATGGCGTGCCTCACCTCTGCGGCGCTGTGCTTCCTGTCGCCCAAGCTGATGAGCTTAAGCACCGCCTGCTGACGTCTCCCCGTGCCAGTGCTGCAACGCTTCCAGCTAGGGGCTGAGGGCGATGTTAAGGCAGAGGAGGAGGAGGAGGAGGAGGAGGAAGAGGAGGGGGGTCTATCAGAACCCGTGCTGGCAATCTTGGGCGGGGGTGGTATGTAGGCCGTCCCTGTTTGCGACCCCGTCCCCGCTTCCACAACATTCACCCAGTGTGCCGTCAAAGAGATGTAGCGTCCTTGGCCGCAAGCGCTTGTCCACGAGTCGGTGGTCAAGTGGACCTTTGCGCTGACTGCGTACCTCAGGGTCCGCCTGATGTTACGCGACACGTGCTGGTGCAGGGCGGGGACGCCACACCGGGAAAAATAGTGGCGGCTAGGGACGGAATAGCGAGGTGCGGCAGCCGCCATCAGGTCGCGGAAGGCCTGCGTCTCCACAAGCCTAAACGGCAACATCTCCAGGGCCAGCAGTTTGGAGATGAGGCAGGTTAAGGCTTGGGCTTGGGGGTGACTGGAGGCGTACTTCCGCCTGCGGTTGAACGCCTGCGGGATGGACAGTTGATGGGACGAGGAGATGGAAGGTGCAGACGAAGATGCGGGGGAAGGGGGGGCTGAAGGAGAAGGCCCCAAAGTAGCCGAGGCAGAGGCAGATGTGGAGGTGTCCTGGCTGGAGGTCTGGACCGCAGTGGCAGCACACAACAAAGGGGAAGAGGCAGTGGCAGCAAGACGGGGCGCAGGTTGTATTGCGTTTGCTCTCTCCCACTCAGCCCAGTGCTGGAATTCCAAGTGACGGCGCATGCCTGAGGTGGTCAGATTGCTCTTCTCAGAGCCCCTACTCAGTTTTGAGTGGCAGATTGCGCAAACCGCGCTCAGTTTGTCATCCGCGCAAACATTAAAAAATCTCCACACCACAGAAGTACGAGGCCTCGATGGGGGAGCTTCGCGCGACTGCCTGCTGCCGGGAAGAGCTTCGGCCCTGCTGGCTGTGGCCTGCCTTCTCTGTCTGGACTGTCCTCTGCCTCTGGACTGTCCTCTGCCTCTTGCTGCCTTATTCGGTGATGCGCAGACCGCATCTCCACTGCTTTCCCCGCTGGACATCACCCCTGTCCAAGTGGGGTCGGTCATTTCGTCGTCCACCACCTCCTCTTCCACTTCCTCTCTCTGCTCCTCCTCCTGCCCACTGGACATTCCAACAGCCTCCCTTGATGGCAACTGCGTCTCATCATCATCGCTCATGATAGCAGATGCTGGTTCCGGGTCCACATCACTAGATGGCGGATACTCAAGTGTTTGGGCATCACTACAAACAAATTCCTCTGCTAGCTCCTGGGATTCTTGCAGCACATCTGGAAAAGGACCCGAAAAGAGGTCCTGGGAGGGGTCAAGGGTGGGCTGACTCTGTTGGCCAGGTTGGGAGGAAGGAGGGTCAGAGTGAGACTGTGTGGATGACTGGGTGGTGGACAAGTGACTGGAAGCGTTATCGGCCATCCATTGCACCACCTGTTCACGCTGCTCAGGCTTTAACAGAGGTGTACCCCGCCCCCCGCATAACTGTCCCATAAAGGCAGGGAAGCTGGATGAGCGTAATGCTGGCTGCCCCTCATCAGCACGCATTGTATCCCCACTGGCTTCAACGCGGCTTGTGCCCCCACCAGCATTTCCGCGCCCCCGTCCTCGTCCACGTCCCTTTGCGCTAGCCCTCCGCATTTCAGACGTTTTACTTTTTTGGCCACGCGTTATGCCAAATATAAAAATATTTTTAAGAAGAACACCTGGCTATACAGCCGTATACTGCCAGAAGGTGAAATGGTGCCTATACGCACCGGGTATATAACAAGGTTTTGTTGGTAAAGAGGACACAAAACAGTAGTGCCAAATATAAAAATATTTTTAAGAAAAACACCTGGCTATACAGCCGTATACTGCCAGAAGGTGAAATGGTGCCTATACGCACCGTGTATAAAACAGTGTTTTGTTGGCACAGAGGGCACAAAACAGTAGTGCAAAATATAGTTTTGTATATAGGTGCTAATACACCACTGAAGTCTTTCTGTCCCTATTCCAGCAGCAGCAGCTACCCCTCAGTAAAGCAGCCGTAGCTGCAGCACTAATAAGTGCTCAGCTCTTGGGCCTCCACACAATTTTTAAAAGGTCTCAGCTCTTGGGCCTCCACACAATTTTTAAGAGGTCTCAGCTCTTGGGCCTCCACACAATTTTTAAGAGGTCTCAGCTCGTGGGACTCCACACAATTTTTAAAAGGTCTCAGCTCTTGGGCCTCCACACAATTTTTAAAAGGTCTCAGCTCTTGGGCCTCCACACAATTTTTAAAAGGTCTCAGCTCTTGGGCCTCCACACAATTTTTAAAAGGTCTCAGCTCTTGGGCCTCCACACAATTTTTAAGAGGTCTCAGCTCTTGGGCCTCCACACAATTTTTAAAAGGTCTCAGCTCTTGGGACTCCACACAATGTTTGAGAGGTCTCAGCTCTTGGGCCTCCACACAATTTTTAAGAGGTCTCAGCTCTTGGGACTCCACACAATTTTTAAAAGGTCTCAGCTCTTGGGCCTCCACACAATTTTTAAGAGGTCTCAGCTCGTGGGACTCCACACAATGTTTGAGAGGTCTCAGCTCTTGGGCCTCCACACAATTTTTAAAAGGTCTCAGCTCTTGGGCCTCCACACAATTTTTAAAAGGTCTCAGCTCTTGGGCCTCCACACAATTTTTAAAAGGTCTCAGCTCTTGGGCCTCCACACAATTTTTAAGAGGTCTCAGCTCTTGGGCCTCCACACAATTTTTAAAAGGTCTCAGCTCTTGGGACTCCACACAATGTTTGAGAGGTCTCAGCTCTTGGGCCTCCACACAATTTTTAAGAGGTCTCAGCTCTTGGGACTCCACACAATTTTTAAAAGGTCTCAGCTCTTGGGCCTCCACACAATTTTTAAGAGGTCTCAGCTCGTGGGACTCCACACAATGTTTGAGAGGTCTCAGCTCTTGGGCCTCCACACAATTTTTAAAAGGTCTCAGCTCTTGGGCCTCCACACAATTTTTAAAAGGTCTCAGCTCTTGGGCCTCCACACAATTTTTAAAAGGTCTCAGCTCTTGGGCCTCCACACAATTTTTAAAAGGTCTCAGCTCTTGGGCCTCCACACAATTTTTAAAAGGTCTCAGCTCTTGGGCCTCCACACAATTTTTAAGAGGTCTCAGCTCTTGGGCCTCCACACAATTTTTAAAAGGTCTCAGCTCTTGGGACTCCACACAATGTTTGAGAGGTCTCAGCTCTTGGGCCTCCACACAATTTTTAAGAGGTCTCAGCTCTTGGGACTCCACACAATTTTTAAGAGGTCTCAGCTCGTGGGACTCCACACAATGTTTGAGAGGTCTCAGCTCTTGGGCCTCCACACAATTTTTAAAAGGTCTCAGCTCTTGGGCCTCCACACAATTTTTAAAAGGTCTCAGCTCTTGGGCCTCCACACAATTTTTAAAAGGTCTCAGCTCTTGGGCCTCCACACAATTTTTAAGAGGTCTCAGCTCTTGGGCCTCCACACAATTTTTAAAAGGTCTCAGCTCTTGGGACTCCACACAATGTTTGAGAGGTCTCAGCTCTTGGGCCTCCACACAATTTTTAAGAGGTCTCAGCTCTTGGGACTCCACACAATTTTTAAAAGGTCTCAGCTCTTGGGCCTCCACACAATTTTTAAGAGGTCTCAGCTCGTGGGACTCCACACAATGTTTGAGAGGTCTCAGCTCTTGGGCCTCCACACAATTTTTAAAAGGTCTCAGCTCTTGGGCCTCCACACAATTTTTAAAAGGTCTCAGCTCTTGGGCCTCCACACAATTTTTAAGAGGTCTCAGCTCTTGGGCCTCCACACAATTTTTAAAAGGTCTCAGCTCTTGGGCCTCCACACAATGTTTGAGAGGTCTCAGCTCTTGGGCCTCCACACAATTTTTAAAAGGTCTCAGCTCTTGGGCCTCCACACAATTTTTAAAAGGTCTCAGCTCTTGGGCCTCCACACAATTTTTAAAAGGTCTCAGCTCTTGGGCCTCCACACAATTTTTAAAAGGTCTCAGCTCTTGGGCCTCCACACAATTTTTAAAAGGTCTCAGCTCTTGGGCCTCCACACAATTTTTAAGAGGTCTCAGCTCTTGGGCCTCCACACAATTTTTAAAAGGTCTCAGCTCTTGGGACTCCACACAATGTTTGAGAGGTCTCAGCTCTTGGGCCTCCACACAATTTTTAAGAGGTCTCAGCTCTTGGGCCTCCACACAATTTTTAAGAGGTCTCAGCTCGTGGGACTCCACACAATGTTTGAGAGGTCTCAGCTCTTGGGCCTCCACACAATTTTTAAAAGGTCTCAGCTCTTGGGCCTCCACACAATTTTTAAAAGGTCTCAGCTCTTGGGCCTCCACACAATTTTTAAAAGGTCTCAGCTCTTGGGCCTCCACACAATTTTTAAGAGGTCTCAGCTCTTGGGCCTCCACACAATTTTTAAAAGGTCTCAGCTCTTGGGACTCCACACAATGTTTGAGAGGTCTCAGCTCTTGGGCCTCCACACAATTTTTAAGAGGTCTCAGCTCTTGGGACTCCACACAATTTTTAAAAGGTCTCAGCTCTTGGGCCTCCACACAATTTTTAAGAGGTCTCAGCTCGTGGGACTCCACACAATGTTTGAGAGGTCTCAGCTCTTGGGCCTCCACACAATTTTTAAAAGGTCTCAGCTCTTGGGCCTCCACACAATTTTTAAAAGGTCTCAGCTCTTGGGCCTCCACACAATTTTTAAGAGGTCTCAGCTCTTGGGCCTCCACACAATTTTTAAAAGGTCTCAGCTCTTGGGCCTCCACACAATGTTTAAGAGGTCTCAGCTCTTGGGCCTCCACACAATTTTTAAAAGGTCTCAGCTCTTGGGACTCCACACAATGTTTGAGAGGTCTCAGCTCTTGGGCCTCCACACAATTTTTAAGAGGTCTCAGCTCTTGGGCCTCCACACAATTTTTAAAAGGTCTCAGCTCTTGGGCCTCCACACAATTTTTAAAAGGTCTCAGCTCTTGGGCCTCCACACAATTTTTAAGAGGTCTCAGCTCTTGGGCCTCCACACAATTTTTAAGAGGTCTCAGCTCTTGGGACTCCACACAATGTTTGAGAGGTCTCAGCTCTTGGGCCTCCACACAATTTTTAAGAGGTCTCAGCTCGTGGGACTCCACACAATGTTTGAGAGGTCTCAGCTCTTGGGCCTCCACACAATTTTTAAAAGGTCTCAGCTCTTGGGCCTCCACACAATTTTTAAAAGGTCTCAGCTCTTGGGCCTCCACACAATTTTTAAGAGGTCTCAGCTCGTGGGACTCCACACAATGTTTGAGAGGTCTCAGCTCTTGGGCCTCCACACAATTTTTAAAAGGTCTCAGCTCTTGGGCCTCCACACAATTTTTAAGAGGTCTCAGCTCTTGGGCCTCCACACAATTTTTAAGAGGTCTCAGATCTTGGGCCTCCACACAATTTTTAAGAGGTCTCAGCTCTAAGCTTCCCTTACTGCTCGGGTGACACACTGTAACAAACCTCCTCCTGTAAGCTTCCCTGACTGCTGGGGTGACACACTGTAACAAACCTCCTCCTGTAAGCTTCCCTGACTGCTGGGGTGACACACTGTAACAAACCTCCTCCTGTAAGCTTCCCTTACTGCTGGGGTAACACACTGTAACAAACCTCCTCCTTTAAGCTTCCCTTACTGCTGGGGTGACACAATGACACAAGAGGACATGTCTGACCACATCTCACACACACACACACACACACACACACACACACACACACACACACACAATGACAATTAGGGGTGGGGTCTATTTATTTTCCCCCTTGCCTATGCCATCTGTGGTTGTCATTAGGCAACGTGATTTTAAGGGGTGCAGAATTTTGTTCTTCTTTTTTGTACAGTTTGGCTTGGGGTCCATGGCAATGTAGAGGAAAGAAGGTTTCCTTGTCTTGTCTCACTTTACGTAGAAGTTATATTGTGTTTGGAGTGTATTGTTGAGTGGCTGTGATAGTGGCGTAATAGTGCGACTTGGGCGCGTTATATGCACCCAGACATGCTTCCCCTGCTGTCCCAGTTGCATTCCAGCAGTGTTGGCATCATTTTCTGATGTTTCAGGGTGGACTTGGTGACCTCCAAGTGGTCGAATTGAGATTTCCAAGTGTCGAGCATTTTTTTCCCATAGACTATAATGGGATTCGATATTCGGTCGAGTAGTCGAGTAACGCGGTCTATTCGAATCGAAATTCGAAATTTCGAATATTTCACTACTCGCTCATCTCTAATAATAATAAGAAAGTGCTGAAGTAATTTGACCAAGTGACCATAGGTCACCAGCTGCCTCCAATCCAAGACCTCTATGAACAAAGGTTAAATTCCAAAGAACTAAAGATTCTCAATGTAACCAACACACCCTGGCAAGGCTCTGATTTAGTTGTTGTCATCAGGTCATCGGGTTTTTGTGCCTCCATGCAGGACCACTAGATTTCAGAAAAGCTTTTATTCTTTGGCCATTAACATTATGAACAAGCAACAGTCCCTCTGTACATTGGCTTCCATTCTTCAGTTAAATATTGGTTCTTCACTATTGCTTAAGCAATTTTGATTAAACAGAACAACATCAGCGCTGCAGGGTCTCTTTCATCACGTACACATCAATAAACAAGTTAACCTTAAATACGTTCAACTAACTGAGCTGCTACTGAAAGAGACAGATGAAAGTTCCGGAATGCTGCATCTAATGACAATAATAACAGTAATAATATCATCAATAAACCGTCTTTGCAATTACATGTAAGCCTGTCTCCCTTGTAAATTCCATTCCCTTGATTATTATTTTCAAATGCTCCTCACTGGGCAGCAATTTCCTGCAATTACTACCGGTTGTGTCTTTATGGTTGTTTTGGTTTTGCCATTCTCATAAAAGGTCGAAGATCATTGTTGTTATTTTGTAGCATTGCACTGCGGCACTGCACCACAACAACACCGAGAGCGCTCTGTAAATTGAGCCCTGAGATGGGAGTAATTTGGTTTGGCTTCTCTGTATTCTCTTGACTTGAGAGGGAAGGAGGTTAGAAGTGGGTTGCTCTGTAGTGTTAGGCTTTGTTTTTGTGCTTGTTTCTCATTTTCTGTTATTTATTGTATTGTGCTGGGTCTCACTTGGTGGCAATTTATACACGTTTGTGATAACATACACTGGCGCTTGGCTGGAGACTGCCCACTCATTCTTTTCATTGATTCTTTCCACAGTACAAGACTGCACAATGTGTAATTTCATGAAACAGCAGCATTGTGAGATTTCAAGGCTACATTATGTGATATTTATCAGTAACTGATATAGTAGTGGGATAAATATGGCTTAAAGTCTAATAGCTTTACATCACTGGAGATCGTCCTAGAGAACCCCAGGGCTCAGAGATTTGTCCAAAGGGGCACAGAAGTCTGTCTGGCAGAGCCCATAAACCTGCCGAGGCACCACAAGACCTAGTCTGGGTAGCCCAGAGTTTTGCCCTAAGAATCCTAGAGATATACCTGGAGGAACCACCTAGGCCATTAAAAGGATATCCTGGAAAGCAAGCTGCTGCCAGAAGATTCTCTCCAGCTTTGACTAAGCTGCTCTTGGATTACCTTTGTATGACCCTGGCTTTATTTATTACTTCACATGTAACACCAGGGGATATCCACAGATCAGGATGCCCCCAGGAGAGATGCAGGGCCACATGGGGGATGATCCAGAACAAGAGTCTAGTTCTATAGAGAGGCTTCTAGTGGCCCAGAGAAAGGGGCATTGGTACTCACTTAATCTCCCTGACTTTAAGCGGGTCCAAGGCGGGTCCAGACCATCAGTGGGTTGCTGGACAAAAAAACAACCCAGTCTCTAGAACCTGTTCAACGAAGAAGGCACCTCTTTTATTAGGACAACTTTGCAACCTTCAGTCTTGGGGTCCCTGGCATGTTCAAGGGATCCCCCAGCCACTCATCTGGATTGGTCCCCATCTGGTCTGCCCTCTAGGAGTTCTTTCTCTTCAAGGCTCCCTCAGGTGGAAAGCGCTACCGGGATGCTCACTCAGCACTCCCCGAGGGTCAAGGCCAATGCACTCACAGTGACACTGCCTCTGTCCACCACAGGCTCTTATTCAGGGCCTGTGCCCCCACTTTGGGACAACCTCCTTCCTCTTCTGTGTTTCCAGCCCGCACTTTAGTCCAGGTTCTTTCCACTGACAAGCTTACACTCCCTGCCCCACACTTTAATAGGCCCAGGAACCAATCAGTGTTGAGGAGTGTGACCTAAATACTGATTGTGACTAAACCTTTAGGCAAGGAGACCTTAACCCCAGCTGTCTCTGCCCCCAAATCTAATGTACACTAACAATTAACCCTTTAAAGGGATGGTGGCTAATCTTCCACCCCGTTACACACCTCTGCCTGATATCCCAACCTCTAGGCTTCACCTTCGGACTTCAGTGACTGTGACCCCCTGCCCTTGACTTGTCTTGGACCATGCTCGTTGCACCTTGGCCCAGACAACCACTGCCTTCCTGGTCAGGTCCTTTATTGCTCATTGGGGACGGCCGAGCCTAACCAACCTTACAGGGGGTTCTTGTGAAGACAGGGAGGGGGGCTAAGATTTTGTGCCGCAAGAACATCTTGGCCTGTAGGTTCCATGGCTTCATTTCAAGCAATGGGGAGCCAGGGGATCTTCCCATACCGTTGCTCCATCTCCAGGTACCTGACAGCCCCAATACAGCCTAAGAAGGACACGAGCCCCAACAGAGACTATGAAAGGCATGCTACCTAATACGTAAGTCTTCCAAACCGGATCGTCCCCATCCCCTTTTACAAAAGGCCTAGTGTGCTTGCACCCAAAATTATTGTAGATGTGTTACAAGAAAAGAAGCTCTCGACCACCGTTTCTTATTCCATTGACGTAAAGCTCCAGTGCATGACTCTTTATACGAGATTTAGATGTGTAATTGGCACTCCAGACCTCCTATGAGAAATCAATCCTGATTTCATAGAAAATAATTTCCTGAATTTTCTGAAAAGCCTGACATGCTAGCATCAAAAAACAAGCAAGCTCATGTCATCCATTAGTCAGAAAGTGAAGTTTGGAATTACTTGATCAGGACCAGTACGAGCCTCCAATCGGAAGCCATTGCCTCCTGTATGTTCCATTAGCTCCCTATATTAGGAGCCTGCTCTCCTGTCTGGTAAGCAAAACTCTTGAGATCGTGGTCTGGTAAACACTCCAAATCAACATTTAAGAGGTTTTTGAATGACAGATGAATGTTCATTTATGAGCTTTATATAGTAGGAAAAATACTTAAACCATGATCATGTTTTATTAGATCATTAAGGAGTTTAATGATACATTTATCTGGATACAAATAACATTTGGCCTTATTCATGAAGATGAAGAGAAAAAAAGGAAGTTATCTACCACAGTATGTTCTGTCAGTTTTAAAGAGCTGAGCTTGTTAGTGCAGATTGAGACATGTCAAGACTCTAGATACAAGCGAATGTCCTAAAAAGTTGATATGGACGATTCACCAAATCTCCCCAAGAAATGTCTTTTTTTAATGAAAAAAAACCCACATCCTTCCTCACTATCCTCTGACGTGGGTGTCCCCTGCTGCTCTCTGTTCTGCGACACACAGATCCTCTGTGCGGCTCAGTGCTGGCACACCCCAAGGAAAGAGTTGCAAGGGAAAGCCTGTGATTTTTTACTTCTGAAAATGCTTTAAAAAATGGTGTGGGGTCCTCCTTGGCAAGACCAGCCCAGGCCTCAGCTACGTGTGCTTGTAGTCCAGGGTTAGGAGGCAGAGCATCCAATCTCTGACCCTAAAGACTACCAGCACACATGGCCGACACAGGCCTCTGCACCCCCTGGCCATGTGGTATGCAGCTAATTTGAACACAGGGTTTTAGCAAGTCCCCTGCTTGCCAGTAGGTGACTTGCCCATCCTTTCCAACTCTTGAAATTTTTTAGGGGTCAGTTCTCAGGAGTCTCAGAGGTGGAAAACCTGGGTTTTGTTTCCTGCCACAGGTGCCAGGTAAGGGATGCCCCACTGTTTGAAACCTCACTGACTATAGCGCATGCTCAGGCTCTCGTTCAGTCAGAGCCGTTTGTCATGCAAACGATTCTGTTTGTGGCAATCGGGAACCTTACAGGGGGTTCTTGTGAAGACCAGGAGGGGGGCTTAGATTCTGTGCCGCAAGAACATCTTGGCCTGTAGGTTCCAGGGCTTCATCTGAAGCAATGGGGAGCCAGGGGATCTCTCCATACAGTTGCTCTATCTCCAGGTACGTGACAGCCCCAATACAGCCTAAGAAGGACAGGAGCCCCAACAGAGAATATGAATAGGGATGAGCGAATCGGTTCTAACGAACCTGAGTTCACTCCGAATTTCAGGGAAAATTTGATTCAGCACGAACCCGAATTTTTAGTGGTTCGTGCTGACCGAATTTTCCCTGAAATTATAAAAAAAAAATGCCGGCATGGTGGGAGCGGGGAGACCGGCTTCTGCCGCCCGCTGACAACGCAGCCGGCGTCCCCACTCCCACCATGCCGGCATTTTTTTATTTCAGCAAACACTTACCAGCATGGTGGGAGCGTGGAGGCCGGCTGCGCTGTCAGCTGTCATCAGAGGACGCGTCATCAGAAGAAGCCGGCTTCCCCTGATGACGCGTCCTCTGATGACAGCTGACAGCGCAGCCGGCCTCGCCGCTCCCACCATGCCGGTAAGTGTTTGCTGTATAGTGGGAGCGGGGAGGCCGGCTGCGCTGTCAGCGGGCGGCGGAAGCCGGCTTCCGCCGCTCGCTGACAGTGCAGCCAGCCTCCCCGCTCCAACCATGCCGGCATTTTTTTTTCCATTTCAGGGCCTGGTGGGAGCGGGGAGGCCGGCTGCGCTGTCAGCGGGCGGCGGAAGTCGGCTTCCGCCGCCCGCTGACAGCGCAGCCGGCCTCTCCGCTCCCACCAGAGATGAGCGATTCGCTAAAGTTCGATTCGGGCGAACCCAAATTTCTTTGAGAAATTCGGCGAATCGCCCGAATCGAATTTTTGAGAAGTTCGCTCATCTCTAACTATGAAGGGCATGCTACCCAATACGTAAGTCTTCCAAAACGGATCGTCCCCATCCCCTTTTACAAAAGGCCTAGTGTGCTTGCACCCAAAATTATTGTAGATATGTTACAAGAAAAGAAGCTCTCGACCACCGTTTCTTATTCCATTGACATAAAGCTCCAGTGCATGACTCTTTATATGATTTAGATGTGTAATTGGCGCTCCAGACCTCCTATGAGAAATCAATCCTGATTTCATAGAAAATAATTTCCTGAATTTTCTGAAAAGCCCGACATGCTAGCATCAAAAAACAAGCACGCTCATGTCATCCATTAGTCAGCAAATGAAGTTTGGAATGACTTGATCAGGACCAGTACGAGCCTCCAATCTGACGTTATTGCCTCCTGTATTTTCCATTAGCTCCCTTTATTAGGAGCCTGCTCTCCTGTCATGCAAACGATTCTGTTTGTGGCAATCGGGAACATGTGCGGCCACATCTGAATGGCTGGGGAACGCGCACACATACCAATGATGCTGGGGGTGCATCCGCCGGTGTTTACATTGGCGAGAGAGCCAGGAAGAACATGTGTCTGGGTTTCGTTCTGCTTTAAAGTGAAAAATCCACCACTCAGAAAAATGCTTTTAGTAAAGACTTATTTTACCTAAATATCTATATTGCCAGGTGCTATACTGTACTGACTGGCGCTGTCCCGCACCAGTCTACGGTCAAGACAGCAGGAGGGGCTATTTATAGGGGAGGAGTGAGGTGGTTGGGAAAGCCTTTCATGTCCCCTTTTACTCACAGGGACAACAGAGGAAATTCCTTTCTAAAGCGCTCCCCCTTTGAGGGAGGGAGTGCTGATGGGCTAGTTGGCAGGATAGAGGACACAGATCCTCTGTCCTGCCAACTAGCCCATCAGCACTCCCTCCTGGATGCAGTGCAGAGAATGGCAGGGGGGTACCCTAAAAGATAGTGATAGCTGGAGTTGAATTTGCTAATTAGTTTTGTTAACTATTTCAGGGAAAAATTGGATTGACCCAAAACCTAAGAATTTTGGCTTTGTGCACGACAGTGCATCTACAAAAACAGTGAGATATTTGTAGCTTTGTTCGATGGTTGAATTCCTTACAAAGGAAATAGAAAGCCTAAAAACACACTCAAAAGGATGACTGTTGTATATAATAATGTATTTTATTTGAAAATTTCATAAAGCTCCCATTTCAGTTTGGGGAGTATCCTGGGCAGAAACAGTTGTCTACCGATGCATATGTGTTTGTTAGGGCGAGCGCTGCGTCTTCCCTGCGCAGCGCCCCCCTCCGTGCCTCTCCTCGGGCGAGCGCTGCGTCCCCTTCCTGCAGCGCTCCCCGCTTCACCGCCATCCGGGCGTCTGCTGCTGGCCCCCCTGGCTGCGGTTCCCCCTTACCAGGTCCCCGCGCTTCCTCCTCTGACCGGCATGGCCGCCGGCTTCCTCCTTCTGTGTCTGTTCCGTCTTCCCTGCGCGCACGTCCCCGGCCACTAGGGGGCGCGCGCGTCAACCTCCTCAGATTTAAAGGGCCAAGGCCCTGTTAATTGGTCTCTGCCATCCAATCCCTTTTTGGCGCTTCCTATAAATTAAACCCTGCCTTACTTCCTGTGCCGGATCTTCGGTGTTGTTCCCTGAATGATTATCGCTGTATTGCTTGATTCCTCGTGTATGACCTCGGCTCTCCTATTGACCTTCGAACCTGTGCTGCCCGTCCCGACCTCGGCTTGTCTCACCGCTATTGAACCCGCGCTGCCAGTCCCGACCTCGGCTTGTCTCACCGCTACTGAACCCGCGCTGCCAGTCCTGACCTCGGTCTTCTCCTCCGACCACTGTTTGTCTCTGCTGCACGCCACTTCAGCAGTTTGTGGAACTGTGCCGCTGTTGGGGGGTAGCGACCTGGGAGTCACCTGCCGCACAAGACCATCCCGCCTTGCGGTGGGCTCTGGAGAAAACCAGTGGCTCCTTAGACTCCGCTCCCCTGACGCGGTATCTGCCAAAACAGTTCTGCAGACCCTGCGGGTCCACTTCTTCGCACCCGGTGCGTAACAGTAAGATCCGGCCATGGATCCCGCTGAGGTGCCCTTGCCAGAGACTTCCGAACTCCCAGCGCTGGTGGCTTTGCAGTCTCGGCAGATTAATCAGCTTACTGCTATGATGCAGCAACTCTTGACCCAGCAGCTGTCGCCTTCTCCACCGCCACCGGTGCCGCCACCGCAGTCTCCAGCAGTTTCCCCATCCAGAATCCGCCTCTCCTTGCCAGCAAAATATGAGGGGGACGCGAAGTTGTGCAGAGGCTTTCTAGCCCAGTGCTCTATGCACCTGGAATTATTGTTTGATCAATTTCCCACCGAACGCTCTAAAGTGGCCTTCATCATCAGTCTGCTCTCCGGAAAAGCCTTGGCTTGGGCCACTCCCTTGTGGGACCGTAATGATCCTCTCACCTTCACCGTCCAGGCCTTTGTTACTGAATTCCGTCAGGTTTTTGAAGAACCCGCTCGGGCCTCATCTGCCGAGTCCGCTCTATTGAATTTAACGCAAGGCGATCTTTCTGTTGGTGAATATGCTATTCGATTCCGTACTTTGGCCTCCGAGTTAGCATGGAATAATGAGGCCCTCTGCGCTTGTTTTAAGAAAGGTCTTTCTAGCAAGATCAAAGATGTTCTAGCGGCCCGAGAGATACCTGACTCCCTTTCTGAACTCATTCATCTCGTCACTCGCATTGACATACGCTTTGCTGAGAGGCGTGAGGAACTTCGCCTGGAGAGAGATTCCCAACGTGACAGGAGGATGTTCCGTTTGGCTCCCACCTTTCAGAAACCTTTGTCTGTACCATCTCCTCCAGAGGTGGAAGCCATGCAGGTCGGCCGCTCTCGCCTAACCCCCGTGGAGAGGTCTCGCAGGAGAAATGAAAATCTCTGTCTGTATTGCGCCAGTCCTGATCATTTTCTAAGAGATTGCCCCATTCGTCCTTCTCGACTGGGAAACGGGCGCACCTAGACTCGGTGGGAGAGGCGTCTCTGGGTGTGTGTGCTTCCTCTCCAAGATTTACCGTACCTGCACAGCTTTGTCTCTCATCTGCCTCTGTGCTTAATTTGCCGGTCTTCCTGGATTCTGGTTCGGCGGGCAATTTCATAGAGGCCTCCCTGATCAAGAAATACGACATAGCAGTTAACCGCTTGGCCAAACCGTTATTCATCGCCTCAGTTAATGGAGATAGACTGAATTGTATGGTGCAGTACCGTACCAAGCCTTTGCTCCTTAAGATTGGCCTCTTTCACCAGGAATACTTGGAACTCTTTGTGTTACCCCATTGTACTTCCCCAATCCTATTGGGTCTTCCTTGGCTTCAGCTTCATAATCCTACCCTAGACTGGGTCACTGGGGACATCAAGGCGTGGGGTACAACCTGCTTCAAGAATTGCTTGAAAGCTTTACCAGTTCGAACCGATCATCCTACCACATCTCTACCGGGCCTACCCGAAGTTTACCGGGCTTACGCTGATGTCTTCTGTAAGAAGCAAGCTGAGACTCTTCCGCCTCATCGCCCTTATGACTGCCCGATCGACCTCCTGCCTGGGACCACTCCTCCTCGTGGCCGTATCTACCCACTATCCGTCCCCGAAACTCAAGCAATGGCTACTTACATACAAGAAAATCTGCAGAGGGGCTTCATCCGGAAGTCCTCTTCTCCCGCTGGGGCTGGCTTTTTTTTTGTACAGAAAAAAGACGGTTCTCTCCGACCCTGTATCGACTATCGGGGTCTTAACAAGATCACGGTAAAGAACCGATACCCCTTACCCTTAATTCCAGAACTCTTCGACCGTCTTCGTGGCTCCAGGATCTTTTCCAAACTGGATCTCCGAGGAGCCTACAATCTGATCCGCATCCGCAAGGGAGACGAATGGAAGACTGCCTTTAATACCCGTGACGGTCATTTCGAGTATTTGGTGATGCCCTTCGGGCTTTGTAATGCCCCTGCCGTATTTCAAGAGTTCGTCAATGACATCTTCCGGGACTTGTTGTACTCCTGTGTCGTGGTCTATTTAGATGATATCCTCATCTTCTCTTCTTCCCTCGAAGAGCATCACCGGCACGTTCGTCTGGTACTATCCCGCCTTCGGCAACATCATCTTTATGCCAAATTAGAAAAGTGTCTCTTTCACCAAACCGCCCTGCCCTTTTTGGGTTATACTGTTTCAGCCCAAGGACTACAAATGGACCCTAGCAAATTGAGAGCGGTTTTAGATTGGCCTCGGCCTGTTGGTCTGCGTTCCATTCAACGATTTCTGGGCTTCGCCAACTATTACCGTCAATTCATACCCCATTTTTCCACTATCGTGGCCCCCATTGTGGCTCTCACCAAAAAGGGAGCCAACCCCAAGTCATGGCCTCCACAGGCGGAGGCAGCCTTTTTAACTTTGAAAAAGACCTTCTCTACGGCCCCGGTGCTCACCAGACCAGACCCTTCTCGTCCTTTTTCTCTAGAGGTTGACGCTTCTTCCATCGGAGCAGGAGCTGTTCTCACACAGAGGTCTCCTTCAGGGAAAAATCATACTTGTGGGTTCTTTTCTAGGACTTTTTCTTCCACGGAGCGAAATTATTCTATTGGGGATCGTGAACTCCTGGCTATCAAATTAGCTCTTGAAGAGTGGAGACATCTTCTAGAAGGGTCGCTTCACCCCATATCTATTTTTACCGACCATAAGAACCTTTTGTATCTTCAAACTGCTCAACGCTTGAATCCTCGCCAAGCTCGTTGGTCACTATTCTTCGCGCGGTTTAATTTCCGCATTCATTTTCGACCTGCCTCTAAGAACATCAGGGCAGATGCTCTATCTCGCTCCTCGGACGTCACTGACGTGGACGCTGCTCCTCAGTTCATTATATCCCCTGATCATTTGGTTCATTCCGCTCCTGCCTCCCTAGTGCAGGCTCCGCCTGGGAAAACCTTTGTCCCGGTTCGCCGACGCCTCCAAATATTAAAATGGGGTCATGCTTCCCGTATTGCCGGGCATGCTGGTATCAAAAAGTCTAACGCAATTATTGCCAGATATTATTGGTGGCCCTCCATTGAGAAGGATGTGGCAGAATTCGTGCAAGCTTGTACCACCTGTGCACGTAATAAAACGCCTCGCCAAAGACCGGCGGGTCTTCTTCATCCTCTTCCTATTCCTGAAATCCCTTGGTCTCACATCGCTATGGACTTTATCACGGATCTTCCTCCATCTCAAGGCAATACAGTGATCTGGGTTGTTGTGGATCGTTTTTCAAAAATGGCGCACTTCGTTCCGCTTCCAGGACTCCCATCCGCTCCTCAATTGGCTAAGAACTTTTTTAAACATATTTTTCGGCTCCATGGACTTCCTTCCCACATTGTCTCCGACAGGGGAGTTCAGTTTGTTTCAAAATTCTGGAGGGCTCTCTGTACTCAGTTAAAGGTGAAATTAGATTTTTCCTCGGCTTACCACCCCCAGTCCAACGGCCAAGTGGAGAGGGTCAATCAGGTTCTGGGACAATATCTACGTCACTTTGTTTCGGCCCGACAAGACGACTGGGTCGATCTCTTGCCATGGGCGGAGTTCTCTTATAATTTCAAAGATTCTGAAGCCACAAAGAAATCTCCATTCTTCATTGTTTATGGCCGCCAACCTTTGCCTCCTCTACCCTTACCTACACAGTCGGGGGTACCCGCCGTGGATGACTTAACACAGTTTTTTTCCTCTATCTGGCGTGAAACACGACATTCTCTTGTTCTAGCCTCTACTCGCATGAAGAGCAGCGCTAATAAAAGAAGGAGAATCGCTCCTGTTTTCTCTCCTGGAGATAAAGTTTGGCTTTCAGCCAAGTACATTCGTTTCAAGATACCCAGTTATAAATTGGGTCCTCGCTATTTAGGGCCGTACAGGATCAAGCAACAAATGAATCCGGTCTGTTACAAACTTCATCTGCCAGCCTCCTTACGTATTCCCAACTCTTTTCATGTTTCATTATTAAAACCTCTGACGACTAATCGATTCTCTTCTAAAACGTTGGAGCCACTTCCGGTCGCGGGTACCGAAGATGCCTTCTCGGTGAGAGAGATTCTGGCTTCCAAAACATCCAGAGGGAGACGATACTTTCTAGTGGATTGGGAGAATTGCGGTCCTGAAGAGAGGTCCTGGGAGCCTGAGGAGAATATCCTCGATCGGAGCCTTATTTCAAACTTCCTCGGTCCCAAAAAGAGGGGGAGACCTAAGGGGGGGGGTACTGTTAGGGCGAGCGCTGCGTCTTCCCTGCGCAGCGCCCCCCTCCGTGCCTCTCCTCGGGCGAGCGCTGCGTCCCCTTCCTGCAGCGCTCCCCGCTTCACCGCCATCCGGGCGTCTGCTGCTGGCCCCCCTGGCTGCGGTTCCCCCTTACCTGGTCCCCGCGCTTCCTCCTCTGACCGGCATGGCCGCCGGCTTCCTCCTTCTGTGTCTGTTCCGTCTTCCCTGCGCGCACGTCCCCGGCCACTAGGGGGCGCGCGCGTCAACCTCCTCAGATTTAAAGGGCCAAGGCCCTGTTAATTGGTCTCTGCCATCCAATCCCTTTTTGGCGCTTCCTATAAATTAAACCCTGCCTTACTTCCTGTGCCGGATCTTCGGTGTTGTTCCCTGAATGATTATCGCTGTATTGCTTGATTCCTCGTGTATGACCTCGGCTCTCCTATTGACCTTCGAACCTGTGCTGCCCGTCCCGACCTCGGCTTGTCTCACCGCTATTGAACCCGCGCTGCCAGTCCCGACCTCGGCTTGTCTCACCGCTACTGAACCCGCGCTGCCAGTCCTGACCTCGGTCTTCTCCTCCGACCACTGTTTGTCTCTGCTGCACGCCACTTCAGCAGTTTGTGGAACTGTGCCGCTGTTGGGGGGTAGCGACCTGGGAGTCACCTGCCGCACAAGACCATCCCGCCTTGCGGTGGGCTCTGGAGAAAACCAGTGGCTCCTTAGACTCCGCTCCCCTGACGCGGTATCTGCCAAAACAGTTCTGCAGACCCTGCGGGTCCACTTCTTCGCACCCGGTGCGTAACAGTGTTACCATTGTAATAAGGAGGAATGGGGATTTTTATACGCAATATGGTTTGCTTAAAAAACATTTTCTATAAAAAAAGCATTTTATAATAAAAAAAGCTACAAAATGTAAAAATAGATTTTTTTTCATGTATTTCATCCAAAATATTGAGAAAGCATTGAAAAAATTACAAGCAAGGCATTTCATGTTAAAGTGGACCAAAACCCTTCCCCAGGGGCACCCCGATCGGGGGTACCCCATTGTGTGAACCCCCCCCCCCCAGATCGCCGCAGCCAACTCACCTCCTCCCGGTCCCATGGTGCATCTTAGAGCAGCGGCTCTGACGGCTGCATCCTCCGTTTCCCTCTAGGCGTGTGCGTGCCTGCGCCAGGCATTTGTGAATTGCCGGTGCGGGCACACTCCCTGTTAGAGAGGGGCGCAGCTGCTGATCTTAGACGTGCCGTGGGACCAGGAAGAGGTGAGTTGCTGAGGCGATCTGGTGGGGTTTCACACAGCGGGGAACCCCCGATCGGGGTGCCTCCAGGCAAAGGAACAGAACCAAGGATAGTCAAAACTTTTGACTATCCTGGGTTTTGGTCCACTTTTTCCTGAAAATTGCTGCAAAAATAAATATATATTGTGCGAAACACTTAGAAAACTACTTGGCAACAAGTACTGACAACACCTCTAGTTAGGCTGGAAGTGACAGGGTTTAAGGCAGGGCCTAAGGGGGTCTCCAGCAAGATGCCTGAGGCGACTGATGCCTGCATCAGTAATACATTAAACCTCTGACTTGATGTGAAGGTAGGAAGTGTCCCTTGCTCATAGCCCCGGGGGCGTCTTCCTCTGCACAGCAGCAAGATCATCCAGGAGAGCAGTTTGATGACGTTGCATTGCCCGGTAAAGGCAGAGCGGCAATTATCCTAAGCTTATATAATACAAAATACCCCAGGGGGAATACTGATGTGCTGCTTTATTCCTCATTATATGTGCAAGTGGTTTACCGAATCAAAGCAGCAGCTTCCTGTACAAACAAGCCCCCGGCAACAAGAATATGAGATCACACAACATCTGAGAGGTCAAATGCTGTTGTCACCGCCAGTGAGGAGAATGCTAACTGAAGTATATCAATGCTTAGGCAACAACCCTTCCTCACTGGGGGGCCTTGTAATGAGTTTATTACATTGCAGGAAAACTTAAAGAAAAATGTTTCAGTGCTTTCTTATGATCACTCTTTGTTCTGAATTTCCACCCTTCCTCCTTTTTTCCCCTCCATCACATTCCTTCCATCTCCCACATCTGTATGTCTTACAATCTTTTTCCTTCTTTGCACCTTTCTTTCTTTTCACTCCCACTTTTGTTTTCCCTTTTTTTGCCCTATGTATCTCTAAATCTCTTTTCTGTGTTTTGTTCCAATTTAGCCAACATTTCAGCTATCTCTCACTTTTCCATGTTCTTTCCATTTCTGCACTGTTTACCTTATTTAACTCGTCCCTTCCGTCATCCCACTTTCTTTTTCCACACCCCTCTTACCTTCTCTTTCTTTCTTTTTCTTCTACATTCCCTCCTTCTCTCTCTTCCACATTCCCTCCTTTCCACTCTCTTTTCAACATACCATCCATCTCTCTCTCACTCTCTTTTGGCTCTTCCTATGACACCACTCAGGGGATAGGGGGCGGGGCCACTGAGTCACCCATGATATACAGGTAGTTTACTATTTACGAAGTAGGCCTCAGGCAGCAGAGAGGGGATACTTGCCCATGCTGACAATCGTGGACTGTAATCCAACTCTACATTAGGGAGCACAGGCACAAAAGTGCATAGGGCATCATCAACACCAAATACGGCCTTGCCCTCCTTCCCTGCCTATTTTGTGGCTATTGGCGGCCTGTCAGATCCTCTGACACCAATGTTTTTTTATCTCTGAAGCTCCTCTCTGATTCTTTCTTCACATTCTGAAGTACTTCAATGCCTACAGTGAACCGACCACCCCCCTGCCAGCCACTAGTCTGCCCCTGGGGCATCCTATACTGGATGCCCCACTGTGTGAAAGCCCCCTGGGTCACCGGGGGTTCGATGGCAAATGCATTCCAGGCTTCCCTGTAGCTGGGCACGCTCCCCATGCCCAGCTATTCATATAGGCCAGGTGCGCAGGAGAGCGCACCCCACAGGGGGGCCAGGGAGGCGCCCGCCGGCGCAAAGTTTAAATTAGCGGCTTTATGCTGTGCATTAATATGCGCCATATAAAGCTCTCATTGGACGAGCGCATGCTCCGTGGGAACTGCGTGAACGTGAGGGAAAGATGCTCAAAGTATGGGCAAGAGAAAACATTGTGGATTTCTTTTTGGAAAAGTAGCATTTCTTTTGCTCCAATGGGGCAGTAGGGCACTAGATCAGTGTCGGGCTGGAAGAACCTTCCAGCAGGCCATAAATACCCCCTATGAACTTTATCAGCCCTCTTCTACATGAGCTCTTTAATTTTCTCTCCTAAACTGGACCTCTACTAATATAGAGAGTGATAGGCCTAACATGTCCATATCCCGATCCGCATTTCGATCCGATACCCTCTTTGACTCTTGCTAAACACAACCCAGAACTATTTATCTTCAAAGCATCCCCTCTAGTGAGACACAGTTACACAATAACACCAAGAACACCTCTTCGAAGACACAACTATATCAATTATTATGATGCCTTTCAAAAAGTCTATATGGATTTGGCTGAGGGCCAGTATTCTGGCTCCAAAGGGACTGAGTCCCCTGGATATTGATCTTGGCTGACAGCCATTAGTGTGTATCCTGTGACTCCAACCTGGTTGTCTGGCTTGGCTGAGACTTTGTGTGGCTCTAAAGACTTGGATGTCGAATTTGGCTGAGAGTCAGTGGTATGTGTCCACAGACAAAGTTTGTCAGGCTTGGAAACAATCTCCAGAGACACTGTAACCTGGAACTTTAAGTTGGCTGAGAGTCAACAGTGGGGTTCCAGAGACACTGTAACCAGGATGTCAGACTTGAATGAGAGTTGATAGTGGGGCTTTAGAGACTCTGTAACCTGGATGTTAGGCTTGGCTGAGAGTAGCCTGGTAAACTGTAGCCTGGTTGCCTTGCTTGCATAATGGGTCTCCAGTGACTCTATAACTTGGATGTCAGACTAGGCTGAGAATCAGAAGGGTGGTGCCAAAGAGCCTGTGATCTATACATCTACATGACTGAATGGCAGCAGCTGTGCTCCAGAGTTTGTGCTCTAAGTCAAAGCTTCCCCTTGAGTAATCCTTGGTTACATATGTAAATGTCAGACCTGTTTCATTTGGCATGATGAAGATAAGCGATTTAATTGGAGGAGTTTCAGCTGAAGTAGCTTAGTGAGAGAAAGCTTTAATTCGTTCTGTTCAAGTACTTCTTGAGTTAATTTAAATGATGAAGTGTTGGGAACAATGTGGATTTCACTCAGATAACACTGAAACTGAGAACACTGCTCATGAGGACCCAACTGTGAGCAGCAATGATTCCAATTCCTTTCAGAAAGTTTGTGACCTGGATGTCTATTTTGACAGTCAACAGTTTGGCTCCAGAGGGACTGTAACCTGACTTTGTTGAAAGTCAGCAATTGGGGCCCCCAAAACAATGTAACCTGGATATTGAGTTTGGCTGACAGCTAGCAGTTTTGCTCCAAAGACTTTAATGTTGAACTTGGCTGAGAGTCAGCAGTGTAGCCCCCAGAGACTGTAACTGCTGGATGCTCCGCCTTATCCAGCGACGCACACTGCTTTTTCAGCTACCGGTACAGTGGAGGCGTTCGCTGGAACCAGTGAGCGCCTTATGAACATAAGTGGGGGAGCAGCGACCTGCCAGCATACCAAGACAAGCCCTTGATGAGGGCATGCGGGTGAGTGGCTGCTATCTGTATGCAGGTTAATGACAGGCGAGAGTAGTCCCTGCAAAGCACACACAGGTAGACCAGAGTAAAACCCAGCTTGCAGCACCGCTGCCCATGGACTTCTGGCTCTGAAATTGTGTGTGGACAGTTGAGAGTCAGTAAACAGGAAAACACATAACTATGAATTGGTTTAATAATACAGTCTGTAAGCACTGCTCAGCAGCAGCACAGTGACAATGCAAGCCTTCCTTAAAGAACAGCTTCACTTTTTATCCGTCAAGGTTTTAGTCATTTTCCCTGCTTCCCCTTGTTCAGCCAGACCTTCACATATCTTGATTTAGGACTGCATGCTGGATGAGTGGCGGCGACCGTGTGGTTCAACAACGTTGTTGATTTAAAGTAGGAAAGGTTGGGTCGGGGTCAGTTTGTTGAGGGTTTGCCATATTTTTTGTTATGACAGATTTGTACCTAATACTACTGTATTTTTTTTACAGCAAAGCCCTTTTAATTTAATAAAACTATTTTCCTTTTCCCCTGCTTCGAGGGGAATCATTTTTTGCTCAATACTGTAACCTGGGTGTCAGACTTGGCTGAATGTCAACAGTTGGGCTCCAAAGACTGTATTCTAGATATCAAACTTGACAGAGAGTCCACAGTATGACTCCTGAGACTCTAACCTGGTTGTCTGGTTTGGCTGAGAGTCAGCTGCGGGGCTCCAGAGACCCTGTTACCTGGATATTGATACTGGCTGACATCCAGCAGTATTCAACAGCAGTGGTCAACAGTATGTGTCCACGGACACTGTAACCTGGTTGTCAGGCTTGGCTGAGAGTCAACAATGGAGCTCCATAAACACTGTGACGTGGATGTCAGATTTGGCTGAGAGTCCACAGACACTGTAACTTGGTTGTCAGTCTTGGCTGAGAGTCAACAGTTGGGCTCCAGAGACATTGTAACCTGGATGTCAGTCTTAGCCGAGAACCAGCACTGTGGCTCCAGAGAGATTGAAACCCTGCATGTCAGACTGTGAATAAAAAGTGTGGCTCCAGAGAGGCTATGGCCTAAAAGTCTACATGGCTGAATGGCAACAGTCTGACGTGTTTCATTTGGCATAATGAAGATACGCGATTTAATTTGAAGAAGTTTAAGCTGAAGTGGTTTAGCAAGAGAAAACTTTAATTTGTTCTGCTCAAGTGCCCCTTGAGTTGATTAAAATAAAGAAGTGTTAGGAAAAAAGTGGATTTCACCAAGATAACACAAAAACTGAGAACACTATTCACTGCGGACCCAACTGTGAGTAGCAATTACTCTTCTGATTCCTTTCAGAATATCTGTGTCCTGGATGTCCAACTTGAGAGTCAATACTATAACTCCTGAGGCATTGCAACCTGGGTGTCAGGCTTGTCAACTGTCATGCTCCAGAGACACTGTAACCTGGATGTTGAACTTGCCTGAAAGTCGAGAGTTGGGCTCCAGAGACACTGTTATCTGGAAATTGAGCTTCGCTGACAGCCAGTAGTGTGACTCCAAAGGCTTAGGTGGTGAACCTGGTTGTCAGTCTTGGCTGAGTGTCAGCAGTGGGGCTCCAGAGACACCGTGACCTGTAATTCTACTTATCTGAATGGCAGCAGTGTGGTTCCAGAGAGACTGTGACCTGGATGCTGGTCTTGGCCGAGAAGTGGACTTTAAGGTCATAAGCCTCGATTCAAAGACACATTCGTCCGGACTTCCGTAGCTGTCTGTGAAAGTTTGGGTGGGTGTTAGTCTTTTTTTTTGCTTTTTTTCGTTCATTTTTCATTCGTACGAACGTTCGGGAATGCGCTTTCGATGAACGGAAGCAAATCGGAACATTTCTGTTAGTTCGGATCATTTTCCAAACAAAATTGGAAATTTTCCGTTCGTTCAGATAACTTCCGTTGTTGGGATGGGTTTCCGTCTGATTCAGAGAGCTGATTTCCGACGGATCACCACCCTATAAATCCGTTTCATTTCCGATCCACTTACGGGACCTTTGAGGGCTCGGATTGCTATTGTTGAACATGTTTTGTGGCTATGTGGAGGAGTCTGCGCGCCTTTAGCACCAAGGCATTGCATGTATCAGCATGGCCAAGGCCATAAATTGTATAGCAATGCATACCTGAACCAATACATTTCATGTATGCCTTATAGATGCATTTTAATGCTGACCTAAATTAGTCCTTCGCATGTAAACATTTATTTTCCCACACATCCATATAATTGCTATATTTTTTTAGACTTATATCCTTTGTGAATTATATTTGGATTGTTGAACTTGAATCTGAATTTGTTGTAGGAGTTATTGTTTTAGTTGGTTACCTTTGCTTTGTGTAATTATTTTATATTTGGTTGCAGGAACTGAAAGATGTGCCACTCGCCCTTGCTCCTGATGCCCGTTCTTTGCCTGCAGAATGCAGCCAGGGGTTCTCTAATCGGGCACTATGCAAAACCCGGCGAGGACCCTCTGGCTTTTGAAGTCCAGATTTGTCCAGGTGTTTGGACCATACAGGGGGGGGGGGGCACTGCAGTATGACCCCAACAAGGTTATACCAATATTTTAATTTACGTTTTTTAACAGGGACCACACGTGCCAGAGTGGCACAACTGAGTGTCAGGGTCCTTCAGTTGGTGGGTGAGATGCAGGAGCTGCGCAACTCGTTGGGGACCACAGATGAAGAATAATGTTCAGTGGCCTGCCATTGCTATGTATTTTGTTTTTTATAGTTGTTAAAATTTGAAATTTTCAAAAATGTTTACAATTTTATATTTTATGATGGAATAAAAAAAAATGTTACATTGTCATTTCATTTACAAAATACATTAACACAAAACTAATGGGCCCAGAAATATTTAAAGATGAATATTCACATGACCGAGAAGTGATTTGGGTAAGTTTTAGGGGGCTAAAATGGAAGAAGAACCTAACCGAGAAGTGGTTTGGGTGAGCTTTAAGGGTCCAAAAGGGAAGATGGAGGACAGTGCTAAGTGATTTAGCTAAACATTGTAGTAGAAGTGAGGGTGGCAAATATGTAGGCGAGCACTTTAACGAGTTAAGTTTGTAGTGCGCAGGCGCAAGATCGTAAGGATTTCCGTCTGTACGATTATTTAAGGCATTGATTACTACAGTTGAGCTTATTGTTAACTAAAACCGCTAGGTCCTTTTCCATTGTTGTTTTACCAAGCGTTTCTTTATTTAGTATGCAATCATGACACAGATTTCTCCTTCCCATGTGCATAACTTGCACATTTATCTGTGTTAAACTTCATTTGCCATTTAACTGCCCATGCTTCCAATTAATCCAAATCTGTTTGAAACTGCCTGCTGTCCTCTTTTGTTTTAATTACTTTACACAGCTTAGTATCATCTCCTGTTAACTCCGTACCCAATGTTATTTATATATATATTGAAGAGAATTGATCCCAGAACTGACCCTTGTGGTACTCCACTAGTAACGGTGACCCAATTTGAGTGTGTACCATTGATAACCACTCAGCTTCTGATCTTTAACCCTTTAAGTGCCAAGCACGTAACACCTACGGGCTCGCTTGTCCAGGCCTTAAGTGCCAAGCCTGTAGGTGTTACGTGCTTGACTTTCCCCCCCTGCTAGTTAAAAAAAAAATTAAAAAAATACTCATCTGACCCCTCTATCGATTCATCCGGGTCTCCTCTTTAATTTGATTCCATCCAATCCCCCCTGGGGGCTCGGATGGCTCCAGGAGAACCCCCGGAATAGCAACCCCACCAACAGTGGTCGCTGCTAACTATAAAAAAAATAAATAGGCATTTACACACCTCCCGCCGGGTCTCGTCTTCACTGGGAGGCCTCCGATCACCCCCAGGCTCTTCCATGGTGAGAGAGCGAGAAATTGCCCCCCTCCCCCGGGTGACGTCACTGTGATGTCACCGGCAGCCGGCTTCTTAACACCTGCACCCGAGACTCAGAATCAGTCTTGCCGGGTGATTGGAGGAGAGAGGTGGGGAGGGGGAGAGGGCTGTGATCCCTCACCCCCCCAGCCCCCCTCCACCAAGCACCCGGCAGCTGTCATCGGGGATCGTCGAGGGACAGAGGAGGATCAGAGGTGAGTAAAGAAAAAAAAGTAAATAAATGTCATTTTTTTTATTGTGTCTGTGTTTTTGTTTATACTGTTAACCCCTTGTGAACTGGTAAGGGGTCCATGAGACCCCTATACCAGTTCACAAGGCCTCCGGCTAGGGGGTGACTTGCCATTAACCCCCAGCACCCCCAATTACCTGCCTCCCCAAAGCCCAGGGGGGGCAGAAGAGTCCGGGCCCACAGAGGGTATGTGGGCTTGTAGGCTGCAGGGTGGGGGGCCACAAAAGCTGGCCCTGCACCCTATTCCTACAAGCCCCCATAGCTGGTCCCAGGCTGGTAATGCTGGGTAAGGGGGAACCCATGTCATTTTTTGGGGAGATTTTTAAGGGGTTTTAACCCTTAAAATTCCCCAAAAATGGGATCTCCCCCCTGGGAGGGGGTACCCTTTGTTGTTTTTTTTTTAAATTAACCCCTTATGCCCTGTGGCCCAGCAGATATAAAAGGTTTCCAGCAGCAGCAGGAGAGCAGAAGCCAGAGTGATCAGCGTGGGACACAGGGATAGATGGGAGGTAAGCATTAAAAAGTATTAAAAAAGTAAATAAATAAAATATTTTTTCTGCCTGTGTGGTTTTTTTTACACTTAACCCCTTGTGAACTGGTAAGGGATCCATGAGACCCCTATACCAGTTCACAAGGCTGGGGGCTAGCGGGTGACTTGCCATTAACCCCCGGCACCCCAATTAACTGCCTACCCAAAGCCCAGGGGGGGGGGGCAGAAGAGCCCGAGCCATGGCTATGTGGGCTTGTAGCCTGCAGGGCACGGAGGCCACCAAAGCTGGCTCCTGCGCCCTGTTCCTACAAGCCCCTATAGCTGGTCCCGGGCTGGTTATGATGGGTAAGGGGGACCCCATGTCATTTTTGGGGGGAGTTTTAAGGGTTTTTACCCTTAAAATTCCCAAAAAAATTGGTTCCCCCCCCCCCCCCCCCAGGAAGGAGGACCTTCAGTTTGGGGGATCTCCTGGGCAGGAACGGGGGGCTACCGATACATATGTGGTAAAGTCGGAATCGGGAGAAATGGGGCTTTCACATGCAATATGGTTTTCTCTAATAAAGTAAACGTTTTATTTAAAATAAAGGAGACAATTGTCTAAAAAATATTTATTTTTTTGTTTTTTTACGCAAAAATATTTTAAAAAACTGTAGAAAAATTACAAACAAGACATTTCATGTTTAAGCCTAAACTCTGCTGCAAAATATATATCTATAATTTTCCTGGAAATTCCGGCAAAAATCACGGTTGAACATGGCACAGAATGGGGAAAAATGAACAACAACAGAGGGTGACAAAACTTCAAGTAGGCTGGCAATTAAAAGGGTTAATAGTACCTATGCATGTTGGGTATTGTTCTTCTTGGGGGACCTTGCTCTTTCAGATTTAGCTTGTTTTTTCTTGTTTGCATATTGATATTTTAGGAAAACATGTTATTTGTTCAGTTTTTTTATTCATTTTTTTAGGGAAACTCTGTGCAACCTAAGAATTCTTCGAGGGATTACTTCCAGAAAGGTGAGCCCACTACAACAAGCTGGGTACTCTTAGAAAGCTTAACGTGTACTTTCAGGTAATATTTGGTTTATTGGGGATATTCCAAATGTAAAGGGTTGTTTTGGTTGAAAAATTGCAAGGTGCCTTACTTTTCAAGTAAAATTTCCGTTATGCGCATGCTTTACATTGGTGCCAACTCTTCCCTTGACAGTAGCTATGCATGCTGGGTATTGTTCTGTTTGGGGCATGTTGCTTTTTGAGATTTTACTTGATTTTTCTTGTATGCATATACTTTTTTTTAGGAAAATGTGGCTTGATTCTTCCTTTTTTATTCTTTTTTAGGGAAACTTTGTGCAACCAAAGAATTGATTGAGGGATTACTTCCAGAAAAGGATGCCCACATAAACAAGCTTGGTACGCCTAGAAAGCTTGGGGTGTGTACTTCCAGATAATATATCGTTTGTGGGGGGTATTTCAAATGTAAATGGTTGTTTTTCTGAAAAAAATGCAAGGTGCACATAGCACATAGCGCAGTTGTATTTTATCTGAAAATCTCCTAAAGCTCTGTTTCAGTTTGGGGGAGTCTCCTGGGCAGGAAAGGGTGTCTACCAATACATATGTGGTACCGCTGTAACCGGGAGAAATGGGGTTTCACACGCAATAAGATTTTATTGAGAAACTTACATTTTTATTACAAAAAAACACTACAAATTGCAAAAAATAGATTTTTTTAATTTTTTTTGCACATATTTCACCGAAAAGTATTGAGAATACATTAAAAAAAGGCCATACAAGACATTTCATGTTGAAGCCCAGACTCTGCTGAAAAAAAACAATATATTATTTTCCTGGGAAATCCCTGGAAATCCTTTCAAAAATCACAGTTGAACATGTGTAGCGCAAAATAGTGAAACATGGTCTGGCAACAGAGGGTGACAAAAGCTGCAGGTAGGCTGGCACTTAAAGGGTTAAGCCAATGTTTCACCCATCTGTACACATTTTCCCCCAGTAAAAGCATTCTCATCTTTTGTACTAGTATTTTTTGTGGCACAGTATCAAGTGTTTTAGAAAAGTCAAGATATATGATATCCAATGACTCCCCCTGATCCAATCTTGAACTTACCTCCTCAAGCTGATTAGGTTTGTCTGGCAGGAGCTCCAGGATAGTATTCCTTAAGAAGCATTCAAACAGCTTGCCCACCACAGATGTTAAGCTTACCGGTCTGTAGTTCCCAGGTTCCCCCCTAGATGCCTTTTTTAATATTGGCACCACATTTGCCAAGCGCCAATCCCTCGATTCCCTGTAGTTATTGAATCCACAAATATTAGAAATAATGGCTTGTCTATTACTGTACATAACTCCCTTAAAACACAAGGATGTATGTCATCTGGTCCCGGCGATTTATTGATTTTTATCTGCTTGAGACAGCGCTGGACTTCTTCCTTGGTTAGACATTTAATGGAGGGTTTTGGTTATTCCCCTGCATTTCACTCGGTATGTCACATTCTTTTGTGAAGATAGAATCAAAGAAATTGTTTAGTAAATTTGCTTGAATTTTTCCGCGTAAATGTATTTATTTAAATATTTTCTTAGCCAGCAGGTTGTTACTGAGAGAGATTCTTGCTAAAGAAAGTAGAAGTAAATTGAGTGGGTAGATATAGCTGGAGTATGAAGATAGTGGGGATTAGAGAAGAGTGGTTTTAAGGGTCCCAGGTAAAGATGTTTCAGGGGATGTCAAGACAAGGAAGGTGTGGACCCATAGGGATGTTGGGACAGGGTGTTCTGACAGGGAAGGTATGACATGTGAATAATTCATTCCCGGGGATAAGGCCCAAGAGCAAGGCGAGACCCATGCAAAGAATCCAAGTAACTGGAAATGAACATACACAGTCAGGGCCATTTAGCCCATACTTGACTGTGCATCAACTTTTCTGGTGCTTTTAAAACTAATTCAGTCATTTTGTATCATTATCCCTAATTTGCCGATGTCTCTTTCATCAGCAGTGTTGTAGGGTAAGCCTGGTTTTATAAAAGTGACTAGTACATAGGTCATAATTTACTCCCACACACCAGACATAGATTTAAAAAACACCAGGAACCATTTGAAATGTCTGCTGAGTACTGTCGCAGCAAAGTTATAACAAAATTAAAGGGCCAGTCTATTGAAAAATGATTTTTAAGGAGCCTGGTGGGCCATAGCTTACCCTTCAGTGTAGCCTGCCAAAATATTACAATTCTGAGCTGCCTTCCCATGACCTCTGTCTGCCAACCAACAATGATTCTGAGCCACTTACCCATGACCTCTGTCTGCCAGCCAAATATGATTCTGAGCTGCCGGCCCAGAATCTCTGCCTGCAACCAAACACCAGATCAAGGCTATATCAAACAGAGTTGGTGGCATTACTGCTTGGCTGGCAGGGCTCTATTTACTGGTGGTAATAAAAAGGGTCCGCAACCAGTCAGGGTCTTGAATGACCTGTATCAAGGAACCGTACCACATGATCTTAGTGTCGCAGTGATGTCAGTAGGGGACATGGGGTACAGTTTCTCAAACCAACCAATCATGAGTCTGAGTCTCCTGTCCATGACCTCTACCTGCCAACCCTCTATAATTCTGAGCTGCCTGCCTTCTGCTCTTCTCTGCCTGCCCATGCCCTCTGCTTGCCAACCGGTTCTAAGCTGCCTGCTCATGGCCTCTGCCTTCCAACCAACTATGATTTTGACCAGTCTGGCCACAACCTCCCAACAATTATTATTCTGAGCCACCTGTCCACACCCTATGTCTGCCAGTAGACTATAATTCTAAACTGAATACCCAAGATCTCTGCCTGACAACCAGTTATTATTCTGAACTTCCTGTCCACACTCTCTGCTTGCCAGAAGACTATGATACTAGACTGCCTTCACAAGACCTCCACTGGCAACCACCTATGATTCAGAGCTGCAGATGGCCTCTGCCTGACAACTCTCTACATTTCTGTGCTGCCTGCCCACAACCTCTGTCACCAAACCATCTAGTATTCTGAGCTGTCTGCCAACCAACTGTACTTCTGAGTTCCCTACCAATGGCCTCTGTCTTCCAACCAAATGCAATTTTAGGCCACCAGCTTTAGGACCTTTCCTGGAGTCTTGTATTGTTATAATTTTTCCTAAACACTAGTTTCCAGACCATGGGTACTCAGCCTTGAAGAATAAGTGCCTCTTAGTGATTTAGTAACCAGTAGTGGGGCAACAATAAATTTAGATTGTTCTGAATTTCATATTTTTCATTTTAAATACCACAATTAAGATTTGAAAGAATTAGAATATCTACAGTTTAATTACAAACACAGAAACAACTGCCAATATTGCCCCTTTTATCACCATACATCAATCCCAAACACATTGAAATCATACACACCTACTCACCCTCACATACACCCTCACCTCACACACAAACACAACCCTTGCAAACACACATACTATAAAATAAAAAATAACTACCCCCTAAGCCCTTACCCTTGGTTGAACTTGATGGAAATATGTCTTTTTTCAACCGCACTATTGAACTATGTAACAGCGAGCCCACACCACCCTTATGCAGGGCCGGCATCAGCACCCAGTAAGACAGGGCAGCTGCCAGGGTCCCCAGACTCCAGACCACAATGTGGTTTAAAAACAAATAATTTTTTGGGGAGGCCCAGAATCTCTTAACCCTTTTGCTGCAAGCCTACCTGGAGTTTTCGTCACCCTTTGTTGCCAGACCATTTTGCACTATTTTGCGCTCCCCATGTTCAAATGTGATTTTTGAAGGGATTTCCCAGGAAAATTATACATTGTTTTTTTCAGCAGAGTCTGGGCTTTAACATGAAATGTCTTGTTTGTAATTTTTAGGTGTATTCTCAATATTTTTGGGTGAAATATTTGAAAAAAATGTAATAAAAATGTAATAAAAAATGTAAGTTTGTCAATAAAATCTTATTGCGTGTGAAATCCTAATTTCTCCCGGTCACAGCGTTACCACATATGTATAGTTAGACACCCTTTCCTGCCCAGGAGACTCCCCCAAACGGAAACAGCGCTTTAGGAGATTTTCAGATAAAATACAAATATGCTAAGCGCTAGGCGCACCTTGCAGTTTTTCAAGAAAAACAAACCCTTTACATTTGAAATACCCCCCACAAACTATATATTCCCTGAAAGTATACACCTCAGGCTTTCAAGGTGTACCAGGCTTGTTTACATAGGTGCAGTTTTCTAGAAGTAATTCCTCAATGAATTCTTTGGTAGCACAGAGTTTCACTAAAAAAGAATAAAAAGCAGAATCAAACTCATATTTTCCGAAAAAAAATATATGCAAACAAAAAAAACAAGCCCAATCTGAAAAGGCAACATGCCCCGAACAGAACAATGCCCAACATGCATAGCTACTGTCAAGGAAAGAGTTGTCAAACACGTCAAAGTAAAGCATGTGCGTAAGGGTAATTTTACTTGAAAATTTCAGCTCTGCAGACAAAGTGCGCACCTTGTATTTTTTCAATCCAAAACAACCCTTTTCATTTGGAATACCCCCCAGAAACTATATTTTCCCTGAAAGAACATATGTTAAGCTTTCTAAGCATACCCAGCTTGTTGTAGTGGGCTCATCATTTTAGAAGTAATCCCTTGAAGAATTCTTAGGTTGCACGAGGTTTCCCTCAAAAAAATTATAAAAAAACAGAATAAAAAACAAATTTTCTTAAAAAATCAATATGCAAACAAGAAAAAAACAAGCTAAATCTGAAAGAGCAAGGTCCCCCGAGCAGAACAATACCCCACATGCATATGTACTATTAACCCTTTTAATTGCCCCTCTACTTTTTTCACCCTCTGTTGACTGGTAATTTTTCACCATTTTGCACCATGTTTAACCGTGATTTTTGGAGGAATTTCCAGGAAAATTACAGATATATTTTTTGCAGCAGGGTTTAGGCTTTAACATGAAATGTCTTGTTTGTCATTTTTCTACAGTTTTTTTTAATATTTTTGCGTAAAAAGAACAAAAAAAATTATATTTCAGAAAATTGTCTCCTTTATTTTAAATAAAGCATTTACTTTATTAGAGAAAACCATATTGCATGTGAAAGCCCAATTTCTTCCGATTACAACGGTACCACATATGTATCGGTAGCCCCCCCATTCTTGCCCAGGAGACCCCCCAAACTGAAAATAGCACTTTATAACATTTACAAATAAAATACTACTACTATCCACACTATAAACATAAGGGGCTAATTAAAAAAAAATGACATAGGGTCCCCCCTCCCAGGGGGGGAACCCCATTTTTTGGGGAATTTTAAGGGTTAAAAACCCCAAAAAATGGGGTCCCCCTTACCCAGCATTACCAGCCCGGGACCAGCTATGGGGGCTTCTAGGCACAGAGTGGGGGGGCCAGCTTTTGTGGCCCCCCACCCTGCAGCCTACGAGCCCACATAGCCTATGTGGGCCCGGGCTCATCTTCCCCCCCCCCGGGCTTTGGGGAGGCAGGTAATAGGGGTTGCCGGGGGTTAATGACAAGTCACCTGCGGCCCCAGCCTTGTGAACTGGTATAAGGGGTCTCATGGACCCCTTACCAGTTCACAAGGGGTTAACAGTAAAAAAAAAACGCACTGACACATAAGAAAAAATCGTTTTATTAAAAAAGAAAAACTTTTTTTTTTACTTTACTAACCTCCGATCGTCAGCTCCTTTGTCCTTCGATGTGATGACAGATGCAATCATGCTGGCTGCAGTAGCAGAGGGGCAGGTGATGATGTGATCACCTGCCCCTCTGCTCCTGTGGCCAGCATGATCGCATCTGAATGAAGAGCAGCAGGGAGCCTGGACGACACCCGGTGAGGGACGTCATAAGCCCCGCCCCTTAACGGCAAGATGGCGGCGCCCGTCGGGAGAGGAGGGGGAGAGCCCTGTCAGGCTATCCCCTGAAGCTGAAGAGCCAGAGGGGGGCGATCGGAGCCCCCCCCCAGTGAAGCAGTGAAGAGAAGACCCGGCGGGAGGCAGCGCGGCCACAGGTAAGTAAATGTCATTTTTATTTTTTATTTTTTTTTACAGTTAGCAGCTGCTGCTGCCGAAGCGGGGGGGGGGGGGGATAGCCTATTCCAGGGGCTCTCCTGGAGCCATCCGAGCCCCCACGGTGAATCGGATGGCACCAAATTAAAGAGGAGACCCGGCCGGATCCAACGAGGGGTCAGATGAGTATTTTTTATTTTTAGTTTTTTAACTAGCAGCGGGGAAAGTCAAGCAGGTAACACCTACGGGCTTGGCACTTAAGGCCCAGCCAAGCCAGCACGTAGGTGTTACGTGCTTGACACTTAAAGGGTTAAAGAGATCATTTCTAGCATTTTATGTCCTTTCACCACAGCACCCTATTACCACTTCTATACAGTATGTAACATTTTCCCATATGCTGGTTCTCAAGTTCAGCGGAGCATGGTGCTAAAGTTTAGGTCAGATCCCCAGACTAAACCTGAACCCCATTGAAGTCAATGGGGACCAAAACTTGAGCACCACAAACATGATTGTAAAATGGGGGTAGTAAGGGCTAGAGGCTGCAAATCGGGGGGGGGGGGGGGGGACACCAGAGCGACTGCACAAAATGGGAAAGGGAAACAACTCAAAACAATCACAGGAAAAAAAAAAATACATAAACACATTCAAAATACATTAAAAACAAATAAAATAAAATATAATTATTTTCACAGGTCTCACACTCAGAGGCCAATTTGGTGGTAACAATTTGGTGGTAACACCAGGGCGATTGCCCTTCACAAAATAGGGTAGGGAAAATACTCCAAATAATAACAGAAAACAAATTAAAGAGGTCAGTGGAAGAGGTGGAGGAGATGGATGTGGCGGTGTAGGTGTAAGAGGCAGAGGAGGTAGGCATTTGAAGGAATGTAAGGAATGTCCATGTTGGCTGGGTATAGGCGGATCCTCCAGCTGGTGATGACTGGGCAGGCCAAAACCTCCAAGGCATAGATGGCAAGTTCTGGCCACATGTCCAATTTAGCAACCCAGAAATTTAACAGGGAGGACCCATCACTCAGTTGCAAGAGACACATCGACAGATAGTCATTCACATTGGGCACCAGCACCCTCCCTTGTACGGTGGGGCTGGTGCCCCTGCTGCGTTGGGGACTTGCTCCTCCTCGGCCTTGTGCCGCAACTGGGCCCTCCAATTCCGCTGGAAGCTCCACCAGTAGTGCGTCCAGCAGCATGCATTTGAAGTCCCTCATCTTTATATCCCACTCCAGTGGTGGAATCAAGAGGTGATGTTATCCTTATAGCAGGGATCCAGCAGGGTGTCCACCCAGTAATTCATGCTGGTGACTATGCATGCAACTTATTGCGCATGCACTGCAGCATGTTGTGGCTCATGGGCGCCAGGCTGCCCTGAGTCAAGGAGGAGCTGTCCTTAGTGTCAGGTGTTTCCTCCTCCTACTGCTCCTACCTCAAGCCACGCTCAAGTGACAACTGTGAGCTTCGCTGGGTGCCACCCTGCTGTGAGAGAAAGTCCTCTGACGACACCAAAACTGTCCACTGGCTGGACAGTGAAGTACATGGCAGCTGCTAGCCCAAAAACCCACCCTGCAAGCTACATGTGCACTGCCCTGACACCTGGGCAAATAGGCCTTCCTCTTCCTCCTTTGCTTCCCCCTGTGCCATCATCCTCCGTCATGGCCTGAAGGGTTTTTTCGAGCAGGCAAAGGATGGGGATGGTAGCACTGATGGTGGCATCATTAGCACTCACCATATTGGTGGTGTACTGGAAGTACTGCAGCACAGCACATATATCCCTCATGGAGGCCCACTCATTAGTGATGAAGTGCTGTTGGTCTGCACTTCAACTCACCCTGGCATTTTGGAGCTCTCAGGTGGTTGGCAAGTCACATATGAAGCGGTGGGTGGGAAGTTCCTCTGCAGTGCAGACAAGGGAGCAGCAGTAGGGTGGGAATGATGAAAGTGTGTGCACGCACCATGCACTTTATGCAGTAGCTATGGCATTTCTGGATAATGGGCCAGGAAGCTCTGCACCACCAAGTTGAGCACATGCACCAGGCACGGGATGTGTGTTAACCCGGCTCAGCCCAAGGCTGCTACAAGGTTACGCCCATTGTCGCACACCACCTTTGCCAGGCTGCAGGTGTAGTGGCAACAACCACTCATCTGTATGCTCCTGGAAGCCGGTCCAGAGCTCCTGGGAGTTTTAACACCGCATGCTGCCCTTTCCCCCTGGCTGTGCCCAAATTGGTGGTACAGGGGCTGCGCTGACTGCATGAGGAGGAAGCAGAGTAAGAGACAACAGGAGGCACTGACTGATGTCCAACAATCCTGAAAGGTGCTTCCCGCCTACATTGACCCAGTGGGCAGTTAAGAGATGTCTCTGGCCCTGCTTACTTGTTCACGTGTCAGTGGTGATGTGGACACTGGATCTAATAGTATTGCCCAGTGCACACCTTATTTTCTCCACAACCTGTTGATGCAGGGCAGGGATAACCTGGCATGAAAAGTAGTGGGGGCTGGGAATGGCGTATTGTGAGACCACTGCCATCAGATCTTTCAGATCAGAACTGTCCGTGTTCACCAGGCAGAATGGGAGCATTTCAAAGGCCAGCAAGTCTGAAATGAAAGGATGGGGTTTGTGGGTGATATGGGCCAAACCTCCACTTTCTCTCCAAAGTTTGAGGGATGGACAGCTGAATCCTTCCCTGTGATAATGTGAACAGGCTTGGCAATAGTGGTTCTGCTGCTGCTGGTCGTGCTCTCACATCATCCCTATGGGGGAGGCGGTGGTAGAGTCAACCGAAGTAGTAGAGCCACTGCAACTCATTTTTGTATTGCAGATTCCTAGTCATGCACATGGTGCAGAGATTATTAGAGCTTTTCCCTCACTTCAGGGACTGATGGCACAGCGTGCAAATAACCCCTGCCTTGTTGTCTGTGCACTGCTTGAAAAAATGTCATGCTGGAGACATCTTTACACCAGCTTTGGCATGCTCAGCCCTGGGCATGGGGGGCAGTAGTAGCAACAGGCTGAATGCTGAGCGTTTGCACTCTTCTCCCTTTTCTGCTGGCTCCATGACCGCCACCTCTTCCTCCAAACTTTGATGGCATTCAGTCCATGTTGAATCTAGGATTTCATCATCACCCCTAGGATTATTTTCCAGCCCCTTCTCCATGCTACTCTCCCTCTCAGCCTCCACATTGCAGAAAGCCGTAGCAGTCGGCACTAGGGTTTCATCATCATCACAGGTGTCCTGCAATGATCCGCTGGCCACGTCCGCATCCTCCAATACAAGTTGTTGGGCATTTGGGAAACCTAGGTCTGCAACTTGGGCATGGACATGGGGATAGTCCATGGTATACCAGCTAGGGTTGTCATGGTAGAGCATTAGTGACTCCATGACCTGTGGCTGGGACGGCCTTGTTGATTTTAAGGGGGTGAGGTGGAGGGCTCTGCACTGGCAGAAGTGGATTGGGTGAAAGACAATCCCATGGAACCGGTATCACTGTGTACCATATAATCTACAAATGCCTCAACTTGTTCTGGCCTCACCACTCTGGCAGCAGTACTGGGGCCTACAAAAGTTGCTGCAAACCCTGGCACTTGCTTGCACCTGAGGAAGGTGTAGCAGGCACATATAAAACACATTCCCTACCTGCAGCACCCACTCCATCACCACCAGCAGTGGAGGCAGCAACAGCGCCACGGCCACGTCACTGTCCCTTGTTTTCTGCATTGTTGGACACAATAGGGTTGATTCAGAGCCCCTTTCTCACCTTTTTTTTCGCGTGAATATTTCCAATCTCGTTCATTTTTTCCCCTCTTCTGATTCAGCAAAGCCTTTTTTCTGCTAGAACTTTAGTGTGAAATGTTTTCATTTTTGCATGATTTTTCGTTTAGTAGCAAGACCTCCATAAAAATGATGAGAAAGGGGCTCTGAATCAACCCTAATGTATAGGCAGCCTGTCCCAGTAAATACAATACAGGTGGGCTAAGGTGAAAACTTCTATGAAACAACCAGTAATTAGAATGCAATTGGGCACAGTTAAGTACTTTTATCAAACACCCAATATGTAGAATACAGGTGTTCAGAGATTAGAACAAGCAGCCAGTATGTAGAATGCAGGTGGGGACAGGTGAGTTGTATTAAATGCCCAGATGTGGGATTAAATGTGTCCAAGCAGCTGCCCGTCCTCAGAGTACAATGAGGACAACAGGTAGATGTGCTGCTATGTCCCTCGTTAGCTGTCCTTCCAAATATCGACACTCCTTGTCTAGCTTAGAAGTATCTTGGAAGTCCCTTACTTCGGCAGACCTACCACCACTGGTTCTCCTTACCTAGCTGTCCTCAAAAGGACAGTTTTGTCACTTCCTCACTGTCCCTCACTCCAGCAGCCTCCTCTCCCCAACTATCTGTCCTAAAAAGGATATTTTTTTTTTAAACGGAGCCCTATCTGTCCCTCAAACAGCAACCTCTCCCTATCTACTGCAGAGCACTCTGGGATCGGCGTGATGCGCAGTATGTCATGACGCACATTATTGTCGTGCCTGTGGTTTTTAGTTGTAAAAAGCTGGTTGATTGACTACTGAGCACAAGCTGGAAAGTTCGGTACGAGCCCGAACTTTGCATCTTGAGGTCGCTCATTACCAATTATGCCACCAAGTATTACTGTAATTGAGCCTGTTTGGTGTCCTTAAATATCCCCATGGGACCCTTGGATAGAGTACACATCTGGCTTCCTGTATAAATACCCCTGTCAGTTTGTGAGAGGCTCGCAGCTGTTATTCTAATACATATAGGTTTGGGGGCTGGTGAGGGGGTATAGCTTCAGTGTATTTGTAATATTCTTTAACACATATCACAGGCAATCAAACCTTGCCAGCCCCCCTTCCTGGTACGCAGACAAAAAATAATGAGGAAACACTGCTTCATTCTATGTCCCTATGAGCTCTCTAATTTAATTTTACATTTTGATATAATTGGGGGTTGAGTGCCTCCCAGATGAGCACCGCTTTATGTTATTGCTTAGCATCACTGAGCTAGAAATCCATTCAGAATACGGCTGAATGCAGAAAACAAGCTCAGGTAGAAGTAGAGAAGTGAACAGAATATAAATATCCAAGAGATCTGAGCTTTGCAGAGTTGTAATTACTTTCAATATAAAAATGCAGATGATATCTGGCACGGCGTCCTGCGTACATCGACAAAACATTTTTTGTATTTTTTTTTTAATAACAATATACCAATCTTTGTCCTGATAACCTGGGGGAAGTCCCACCTGGTGATGGCAGTAGCAGGTTGGTTACCTGCAGACTACACTAAAGTGAGCCCCAGGTTCCACCAGTGAGATTGTAATGAATTATGAAAAAATTGAGTTGAGAATCTTATTAACCTCATACTCAGGTTCATCTTCCACAATGACAGGTGGAGGAGACGATACCTGAATGTTGCAGGCGGAACATTAATAAAGATACGTGAAATGCATTGGGAAATCTCAGGACGTTTGACTTTAAAGGTAACATTATTCAAAAGTGATCAGAAAGTGACCAGTGTACTTAGGACCCAACTTCGGCGAAGGTTGGCCAAGAGCAATATTTCTGGTGGATATCCAGACCAGATCTCCCACCTGAAATGGTGGTTCCTGTGACCTATGTTGGTCGCAAAAATCTTATGCCTGTTGAAAGCTTCTTTAAGGTTTTCTTGAACTTAGACCAAATGATCACTCTTTCTCAAAACCATTCATCCAAAGCCGGCAAATTGGAGGAAGGGCCAGAGAGAGAAGATGCCTTGAGATTCTTTCCATAATTGCAGAAGAAAGGCGAAAATGTAGTCGATTCACTAGGCGCATTATTAAAGGTGATTTCCGCAAACTCGATAAATTCAGACCATTGTTCCTGACAAACCGACACAAAGCAGCGCAGGTATTTCTCCAAAGACTGATTCACCCTTTTTGTCTGCCCGTTGGGGATGGTAAGCCGACGATAGAGATGGTAATACCTAATCGTGCACAAAAATCCCTCCAAAAGCGAGAAACAAATTGAATCCCCGATCAGAGACTATTGGCCTGATGCAGAGCCTCCTCGTTCAGCTATTCCGTATGTTTTCCCGTTGGTTTTGGGCTGTGATCGGATCATTAAAGGGTGCTCCGTTGCTTTTTGTGTGCGTGTATGCGTTCAGGTGTTCCTGCACGCGCCTTTACGTGTGTCGGCTCGCAAGAGGCAGAACTCCGTGAAAACGGACTGGCCGTTGATTGGGCCGTTTTTCCAACTGATTCAAAGCCTTGTTTCCGATTGAAATCAGCCCAATAAAACGAGGATGTGGGCGCTCAACTTAAGGCCAGTGTTAGCAGCCGTATCTGTGTTCCGTGATGCATTCTGCTGTGCGCGAGCATCAAAGATGCCGGCTACGCGGCCTGGTCCGTTTGAGCCTGGCAGAAACCTGGCTGCACCGCACCTGTCTAGACATCGATGGCATGCATGACCTTGAGCTATTCGAGCTCACCTGCCTTAACCGTGTTTCTCTCCAGGACTTGTATAGTCAGCTGAGGCCATGGTTAGCCCGCACCACAAAGAAGGGGCATGCAATTGCAGGTATGACCAAATTGGTTGGCTGCCTGCAGTTTTTGGCAAACGGCTCGTTCCAGAGACTGGGTGCCTTCTCCATGGGGATGTCCCAGTCTACGCTGAGCCGCAGCCTTACCGAGTTTTTGGATGGCATGGCTTCCCTGGCACCAAAATACATCTTTTTCCCAGACACAGCGGAAGCCTGGAATGCGGTTAAGCTGGGCTTTTATAATATAGACGACATGCCCAACGTCATGGGTGCCATCGATTGTACCCACGTGGCGTTGGTTCTGCCTGCTGCTCAGGAATATCTGTTCAGGTATGTGGTTTAGGTCAGCATGTGTCTGCAATGTAGCACATACATTTTCATTTTTTTAATGTGTTTTTTTTTTTAATTGTCTGAAAGCAGAGCTGCATCCTGTGTATACCCAACCTCCAGTGGTTTGAAATGTTGCTTATGTGAATGCATCTTTTTTTATATTTTCCCTTTTTGGCTCACTAATTCCATTTTTATTGTGCTTTTGCAGGAACAGGAAAATGGGCCACTCCATTAATGTTCAGGCAGTCGCCGGCCCTGATCTTCAGTTTCTGAGCCTATTTGCGGCATTACCTGGCTCCTCCCACGTCGCTTTGAATCTGGAGATCTGTCTGGAGGATGGCTACTGGGTATGTGCTGACAAATTGTTGTTTCCGTCCTGCATGATTTTTCTGTGGTCTGTGCCTGTATCCCACTAATCTGTTAGACACTCCAATGAAACAATTACTTACCAGCATTTCCTCCTATGGCCTTGCTTGTGATTCCATACATTTGTGTCCTCGCCCTCTTAGCTAGGTTTCAGGCCAGAGTCATTGGATAGGAGTGTGCTGGGTGGATGTGCATGTTGCCTCATCAGAACTGTGCTTTGCACTGACACTGCACAGCTGACCTATTGTCCCTGTTCACTAATGCTGGAATGGTAATCAGCACATTATTGAGCCTCTTCCCCTTAGGCCTCTGTCTGTTGTTCCCTGTTCTTAGCAGTTTAAAGTAACCTAACATGCCCTGTTTGTAAGTAGCATGTAAGGTACTTTTGGCTCTTCGTTATTAGCATGATGTTACCGTATTTTTTGCCATATAAGACGCACTTATTTTTCCCCAAAAGTGGGGGAAAAATGTCAGTGCGCCTTATCGGGCGAATGTAAAAAAAAAAAAAAAAAAAAAAAATTTTTAAAATTAAAAAAAAAAAAAACTCACCCGTCCCCGGCGCTCCCGCGTTGTTTGGCACACTGCGAAAGGCCAGAGGAGCGGCCCCGCCGCTGCGATCGCTGTCTTTTCAGGCAGCGATGACAGCGGCGGGGCCAGAGACAGAGCCCCCGCCGCTCCTCCATCTGCTGCCGGGCTCAGAGCACACGCGAGCACGAAGGTCCCGGCAGTGGGTGGGCGTGGCCTGCACCGGCGCAGGCCACGCCCACCCGCTGCCCGGACCTTCGTGCAGCGGATGGTTTTTTTTTCTTATTTTCTTCCCCCAAATCCTAGGTGCGTCTTATGGGCAGGTGCGTCTTATAGGGCGAAAAATACGGTACTTGTTTAGATATACTTTTTTGGTGTTTTTTTTTGGGATTCTATTTATGTCTCTGCTAGTTATGGGGCCTGCCACTACATATGTGGCAAAGGGGCCCATTTGTCATGTGTATTTTGTATTAGGGTGTGTGCTTATTTTTATTTTTATTTTTTCAAGGTGATTCTGGCTATCCATTGCTCCCATGGTTACTTACCCCCATCCTCCACCCATCCTCGCAGGCCCAGGAGCGGTATAATACTGCACATAGGAGGACTCGGTCAGTGGTGGAAAGTGCCTTTGGCTTATTGAAGATGCGCTTCCGTTGTCTGGATCAGACTGGGGGTGCCTTGCAGTATGAGCCCGCCAAGGTCCTCAAAATAATTGTGGCGTGTGGGGTCCTGCACAACCTCGCCATCCGGAGCCGGGTTCCAAGATACAGTGACCTTGCTGAGGAAGCTTTAGTGATTTCAGAAGATGTAACACCTCCCTATTCTGGAACACAAAGTGGGTCGGCACAGGCGATCCGCTCCCAGCTTGTGGACAATGTTTTTGGTTAATTTTAATGCATTTTGGCTAATGTGTGGCTTTTTTATTTTGTGAGATAAAAATCAAAAAATAATGTGACAAACATTGTTGAATAATTTTTTGCCTGTTAATGTGGGGTGGTGGAAGAGCATGTGTTTTGGGTTACGGTAGTCTTGTGTCCTGCTCCCCAGAATCAATACATAAACACATGCCTTCAGTGGTAGGTCGAGTAGGAGGTGGAAGTGGATGGATGGGGTTGCTGCATGTTTGCGGCAATATGAGCAAGGCTCTGATTCATTAACTGCCATTGGTGGACCATTTCAGCCTATGCCTGCTTTGTTGTCTTGTTTCTGCAAGCAGGCTGGACACATTTTGATTCAAAACCTCTAGTTGGTGTGACATAGAGGTGATTTGTGAACACACTGTTTCATTAAACCTCTGTGTGTTAGCTGTGAACTCCGCGTTCTCCTGGTGCCATGCTTCCTCCATTAGCTGCAGATGCCTCCTCTGGCTGATATGGCGACGTGGCTGTGTTCCGCCACTGGCACGGGTGGGTGCGTCTGGTACTGATGGAGTGGCTTCAGGTTGCTGCCTGGTCGCTGAATTTGTTGTGCGGCCACTGTCCACGGCAGCAGATGTTTGTGCCCCTGAGGTCTGGGTAATGGGCAGCAGGGGCTGCACTTGCTGGGGCTGTTGTGTTGGATGTTGTCCCACTGGGTCTGGTGGCCTTGGCTGCAGCAGACTTGTGTCCTCCTCCTCCAAATCCCGAATAACTTCTATAATGGGTGGGATGGTTCGGGTCTGCCAAGAAAGGTAGCAGGTAGTGAGGCCACTATTTTCACTTAAATGTAGGCAAGTGCAATTTCATTTGGCAACACAGTGGTCCATTGACTTACCTCATCCGTACACTCAGGTTGGTTTGTGTTGACACAAGGCTGTTGTGGCGTGTTCCTCCGGCACAATGCAGGGGTAGGTTGTTCTTGTGGCGTGGCATCTGTTGGTTCTGGGACGAGATAATGTACTTTTTGGGTTTCAGGAAAGACAAGTGTGTTGTAAGGAGTATACAACAGTTTGGGTCCACATTAAAAAGTCTCAATGTCAAAAAATACTCACCTCTGGACGTGACATTCCTGTCTGTGTCTTGTCCCCCTGGCAGGCCATGAAGGGTTGCCAGGTGAATATAGGTCAACACATGCTCTTTCGCTGGTGTTAGGATGATTTTAGTTGGGATCCCACCCCCTGTCTGCATGCTGGGGAAGATTAAAGCACACCTAATAAGTGTTACATCCTGTTACAAAGCAGGATATACATTCAGTTACACTCTAAAAGGACTTTACCTCTGCTGGCGGCACATGTCCATTTTTTTTTCCCATAATATTTTAGATCCCCAAATTTACGTTTAATTTGCTCAACATCCCTCCTCACAGAACCAACACTATTCACTTGCCGGCAAATCTTATCCCAAATCTCCTGATTGGCCTGCTTTGGGGTTGACTTTGAATAACGCCCAAATTGGGCATCATAGTGCTCACAAACACCAGTGGCTACAGCCATGCTTTGGACATCACAGAAACGGGCTGTAAGTGAGCCACGGCACAGCTGGCGCCCACATGGGTGTGTGGTGTCCCCGGCAACCGATGACATTGATGGCTGGCTGTCTGGGGAGTAGTTTAGGTTTCTTGGGCTGATGGGTGACTGTGATGGACTGTGGGGGGTGCTAGGTGATAATGGCTGGGTGCCTGTCGAGCTGTCCCTTGTGGAGCTCTCTATTGACTCTGTGCTTGTGGTACTAGGAGACACAAACCCCTCGATTCAAAGAGCAAAAGTTAATTGATTTCGTATCGAGAATCGTAAGTTTGGGTGGGTGTTTGTCATTTTTTCTTGTTTTTTTGCCCATTTCGTATTCGCACGATCGTTCGCGCGTAGACGTATATGAACATACGCATTTCGTACGGGAATCGTATATTTTGCGTTAGTTCGTGTGTTTTTCCCGTCCAAATCGTATTATTTGCGTCAGATCCTATTTTTTACGTCCTTCACATGGGCTTGCGACCAATTCAGAGAGGTGATTGCTAATTGTTTTGAAGCCCATTAAAGAGCTGCTTTACGAAATGTTTGCCGGCAGCTATTTGGCCTCGGGAGTAGGATGGAGAGGAGCGAGTTTGTGGCACATCAAGGGCTTATGCTTTTTGGCATTGAGTTGATCCAGATGTCTGAGAGCAGATTGCCCCTGCGTCGTCGCATGAACATCGATAGCATGAATGATGTTGAGCTGTTCGAGCTGACCAGGCTTAATCGCGCTTCCCTCCATAAATTATATAGTGAGCTGCGGCCATGGTTAGCCCGCACCACAAGGAAGGGGCATGCAATTTCAGGTATGACCAAGATGCTTGGCTGCCTGCAATTTTTGGCGAACGGCTCGTTCCAGAGGCTGGGTGCCCTCTCCGTGGGGATGTCACAGCCTACGCTGAGCCGCGCACTATCTAAATTTTTGGAAGGCATGGCTGCCATAACTCCAAAATATATTTATTTTCCGGATGATATGGCAGCCAGAAACGCCATTAAGCTTGGTTTTTATAATGTGGCCGACATGCCCAACGTTATTGGTGCTATTGACTGCACACATGTGGCACTCGTACCTAGGGCTGCCGACGAGTATATATATAGGTATTGAGATTGGTTATTATGTTGGGCAACGTGTAATGTAACCTGTTTTCCTTTGCGGCAGCATATTTTTTTATCCCTCATTTGTGTAGCTGCTTGATCTAGGCTTATCATTAGTATTTCCCAATAGAGTGCAGACATGTTTTTTTTTTTTTTTTTAATTTTTACAAATATCAATTACCCTTTTTGTATGTTTTTGCCTTAAGGAATCGAAAAATGGGACACTCCCTTAATGTCCAGGCCGTGGTTGGTCCGGACATGCGTTTTATGAGTGTCCTTGCCGGCTACCCAGGATCGTCGCACGACTCGTATATACTCAGGCGATCTGGGTTGTTTCGGAGATTTGAGGCAGGTGAATTTTCGGGTGCATGGCTGCTTGGTAAGTGTGTCCTATTTGTGTGCTATTAAATGTGGGATTAATCTTGTATTTGTTGATATTTTTGGATTTGAATTCTTTACATAAGCCAGAAACTGCCTTTTTGTTGGGTCATATATTATGAACTCCAAACCAAAATGCTTGCCTCGCTTTGTCCTTCAGAATGTTTTCCCTTTAGTTAGGATGTCTGTAAGTTCCATGTCCCTAAATATATTGGTTGGGAGTTTATACCCAAGTATCTGTGAGCTTTTGCTCCTTTTGTAGTATTGGTCTTTAAATGGCAAAGTGGACTTAAACTGCATACATTGTAGTTTTCAGATAAATGTTGATAGCCCCTCAGCAGCATCCTAATTGTAACATGTCAGAAAACTAAAAATATATTTAAATTCCAACTACCCTTGGCCGTGCAGATGTTTGTTAATTAATTGGTATATTGAAGTGCCATTTTTAATTATGTACTACATTAGTGGCAATAGTTATTTTGCTAATGTGGCCTGGGTTTTTTTTTTTGCCCTTTACCTAACATCATTATGATATATGTAAAATTCTTTGTGTTTGTTGTGTTGCCTTTTTAATTTTTATTACATTTAATTGTCTGTTTAAGGTGATTCCGGGTACCCACTTCTACCCTGGCTCATGACGCCTGTGCTGCGGCCCCAGGATGCCTCTCAGGAAGCGTACAGCCGTGCGCACCGCAAGACCAGGGCTGTTGTGGAGAGGGCCTTTGGGCTGTTGAAGACCCGTTTTCGTTGCTTGGACCATACTGGGGGCGCCCTGCAATATGATCCCAAAAAAGTGATTGACATAATCATGGCATGTGCTGTTTTGCACAATTTTGCGATACTAGAACGTGTCCCACGTTATGTGGATAGCCTGCCCTCTACAGCCCTAGAGGATGATGGAGAGAATTTTGTTGGGCCACCCAGTGAGTCTGCCCAATCAGTTAGAGCAAACTTGATATTGCAGCATTTTAGTTAATTTTATTTCGTGTATCAACATTCTGTGTGTCTGTGTTAGCCTTTTTGTTAAATATGTTGTTTTGCCGTAATGTGGCATTACCTCAAAGTAAAACATTTTTCCCTTAATTGTTGCCTAATGTATTTCATGTAGTTTCCTTAGCTTGATATTTGCATTGTTACACCTCTTAAAACCAAAATTATCTGGTTTAGCCCAAGCTGTTTAAAATGTGTTCCCACTAAAAACGCCACAAGTATTGTAAGTGAGAATATTTTTTTACTTAGGAAAGTTAAAATTATTGTGCTTAACAGAAAAAATTCCACATACATCTGTGGTTACAAATGGATGAGATAACAAAAAAAACATCGAGCACATCTACACCTGGAAGTGAGTGGCACAACCAAACAAGGACACCCAGTCCAAAGGCCAGCCTAGTCCAGTCATTAATATTGCCTGTGCCCAGGGATATTTGGGCATGGCCATAATGTCACACAAACATGTCTGCAAACAGGAGGAGCACCAACCAAATACATATTTAAAGCCATAAGTGGCCAGATACACTCCACATAGACCTATGGCATTGGCTAGTGGCCTTAATCATTACTCTAAGGAGCTATATGGGAGCAAATACAAAACACAACCTGCATGAGCAACACAAAATGGATTGTTTGAAACCTCAAAGGACAAGTAAATACAGTGGGGGTTAAGAGAAAAGATGTCCCACACAACCATGGCTTAATAGGGTGGCTGCCCATAATACCCAGGTGGAGGTCCAGGTGGAGGTCCATGTGAATGGGACCTAGCCTGGGCCATGGCAGCATTGTGAATTTGAAACTGCTCCACAATGTTTCTCTGCATATTGGTCATCTCAGCCATGGCTGACTGGATGCCATTACTTGCAGTTACCACGTTGCTGTTGAGGGTACGCAACTCCGCGAGGATGCCCTGTAAGCTGGTATTGATGTTCACCATGTCGGCATGCCTTTCCTCACGCTCTGTAGCGAGCTGTGCCTCATAAGAGTCCCTTTCTTGGGTCCATAATTGAAGCAGGGCACTCTGCCTCCCCTGGGAAATTGTGGGGCGGCGTAATGGAGTCCGCCGCACAATTACCCTGGCTCTTGGGCGTGCCCTGCCGCGTGGTGTCGTCCCCTCAACAGCAACAGGCCTGCTTTGCAAATCCTCAGCAGCAGAGTGAACACTGGGGACTGTTGTGTCAGTCTCCCCATGTGCATGCACAATGGATGGAGATTCACTCTGCTGCTGAGGATTGGCCAGAGAAACATTATGGAGCAGTTCCAAATTGGGACCCAGGGGGAGGTCATCCGACGTGCCCTGCATGGAGACATCATCTTCCTCCATTTCCTGGATCTCTTCCATGAGTGTGCGGGTCTGTAGGGACATATAAAAAAAAAAGTGTAAGTTGGCGTCCAAATTTGGGATTCCCACAGTTTAACACATGCTTAAGCACTTGGTAGTATTTATGGTACTAAATTAACTTACCGGAAATCTCGGATCTGGGCTCCTATGCTGTACGGACCTGGTAGGCATTAGCAAACTGGGGGGTGAGTTTACCCTTGCTGAGGGATCATGCTGGGCTGAAGAAGAGAAAAACAAACAAGGTAAACACACACATAACCATTTTTTTTATAGGTAATCAAATAAACCACTATTTGTAATATTAAGCAACTCTACAGCAATGGGGACATTTGTTAAAAGACACGCAATTTTAGATAGGTGCAATGCCTCGTGAAAACTGCTAACTGACCTCAGTTCTAAGTCAGGAAGTGTACCCAGTCAGCATACAACTTGCAACGCAAATTTTTGGATTAAGACTACCATTCGCTAGGTCCGGGGTACTCAAACACTTCTTGTAAAGGTCCATTTAAAGGTATGTGGTGAGAGGTGAATGTCTGGCCATGGGGCTGACGCAGGGGGTGTCTAGTTAGAAATAAACACACTGGTGGAGGGGCTTGAGATTTCAAAGTGCAAACTAATAAAGGCTGCTTGCCCTTGCTGGGCTGGATGGGGCAGAGCTGAGGGGACAGGGATTGGATGGCTAAAGGGGGGAGTTCACGAATTGATGGTGATGGGATGGATGGAGCAAATCTGTTACAAATGTATGGGGCTTATGTGGGGGGGGGGCATGGAGGGACTGTGGCAGATGGGGCAGAGCTGGGACAGCGGGACACGATTGTGCCAAGAGAAAGATGTACCAAGTTACTGTGTACCTTGCAATGCCACTTCCTGTGCAGTACTTCATATTGCAATGCTATGTTTCAGGGAGCCATGACATTGGGCAGGAGAACAACCACTACATCGCCGATCAAGGGGGCAGCTCTGAGCACGTCAACACAGAAGTAACTGAGTGCAGGGCTGTCTGGGCAGGGGTCCTGGAATCTGGTGCCAAGGTCCGCATTGGGACCCCGGCCCGCCAGTTGAGTCTCGCTGCTCTAGGTCAGATATGTTTGGGGGTGGGTAATTAAATTGTTAACTCAAACACAACTCACACAACAAATAGCCAACCCATCCATAATGATGTGTGTTTTGTGATTGATTCCAAATATATCACTTTTCATAATAAACTTCATTACTTGACCAATACAATTGGAAATTGGATCTTTGCCATAATGGATGTGGTCCTAAATGTGTGATTCACAGGGACCAAAAGAGGACACAAACAGGCACAGTAGTGCGAGGCCAAGCAAGGCAAACCATAGGGGCATCCCGTCATCTTGTTACTAGTGAACTTTAGATTATTTAGCAAACAGGCAAACATGCAGATTTAAGAGTACTCACCGTGGGTACGGGTCGGTGAGTCTGTGTCCCTTAGACCAGCATGTCCACCGACCGCGACCGGATGGAGAAGTCCCAGCACAATCTCCTCAGCAGGGGTAAACTCCAATTTTGAAGGAAAGCCACCTCCAGTTTTCAGGCTGAAAAGAGAAAATCGTTTGGTACTCAGAAAAGGTGCATACAGTACATCCTAAACCTTATATTTGGAGACATCATTTATTTACCTGTAATTATGCCTTTTAATTTCTTTTTGCCGTACAGCATATTTCAGATCCGAGATTTTCTTCTGAATTTGGGACACATCTTTCCTCTCTTCCCCCGCTGCATTTACTTGTCGTAGGATGGTTTCAAACAATTCCATCTTGCGCTGCTTTGTGGTGTGTTTTGATTTGCTCCCATAGAGCTCGTCATAGTATAATGTAAGGCCACTAGCCAATGCCATATTTTGATCATGGGAGAATCTCCCACTCAACTGGCCGCGCCGCAATGTGCGGCCAGATGGTTGGCTTGGCTGCTCCTCCATGTGTGCAGACACATGTGGTGACATTATGGCCTGGGGCTGGGTAGGGGAATGGCCGGATTGTTGGCTTCCCAATGACTGGACTGGACTGGCCAAGGGACTGGGTGTTCTTGCGTGGCTGGCCACCGAACTTCCAGGTGTAGATGTGGTCATGGTGGACATTCTGGGCCCTCTTGGGGGGCTATGTTCCCGGCTGGTGCCAGGTCGGGGGCTCTGTTCCCGGCTGGTGGCAGGTCGTGGGCTTCTGGCCCTGCTGCGGGGCCTGTAGGGTCTTCTGGCCCTGGATGGGGTTCGGGCCCTGGATGGGCTTCTGGCCCTGGATGGTCTTCGGGCCCTGTATGGGCTTCGGGCCCTGGATGGGGTTCGGGCCCTGGCTGGGCTTCTGGCCCTGGATGGGGTTCGGGCCCTGGATGGTCTTCTGGCCCTGGATGGTCTTCGGGCCCTGTATGGGCTTCGGGCCCTGGATGGGGTTCGGGCCCTGGATGGGGTTCGGGCCCTGCTGCGGGGCCTGGGTTGCCGAACTGCCCTACTTGAACCCATGGGCGGTGTGGGCTCCCTTGGCCGGCCTCTTCTGGGGGCAGAGGTGGTGGGTGCTGCTGTTGGCTGCTTTTTTGCGGCAGGGGCACGTGCCTTGGGGCCCCTTTTTTGGCTTCCAGAGGGTCCAGTGTCCCTTGGTGGGGCAGAGGTAGTAGTCTGGGATCGCAGCTTTTTCCTACCTTGCTGGGACCTGGTGGTTGGGCCCTCCGAGGTCTGGCTTTGCTGTGCTCGTTTGGAGATTGCCTTTTTAGGTGCCATCTTCCACAAATGCTCAAAGAGAATGAGCTTTGGGTGCAGGGACCTTTAAATAATGAGCCCAGCGTGTGACGCCTATGCGCACGACTACGCGCTCGTACGGACGTACGTTCGAGCGGAACCAGGAAACCGCTGGGGTTTCACTTATCTGCTGCCTTGAAGAAGCATAAAGATGGCGCCCACTATCTTCACCCGTCAACAGGAAGAGATCCTCATGCTGGTAAGTGCCTGCCTCTGCATTTTAATGTAATAGTCAATGATGGCCGAAATGTAAATGATGCGTTTGGAACTAGTTTGGGGTCTCTTAATGTTTAATAACTGGCTCCTCACACTTCATCCTCAAGGGCCGAGCCTGGCCACGTTTTCACCTGTCTATGCTGATGTCCTAATTAGGGAAATTGCTCAGCCTTAGCAACAGTTAATTAACCTGTGGAGTAGCGGGGCTACCTGTCAAACCTGGCGTGTCTCGGACCTTGATGCGGATGTTTGAGGAACACTGTTTTCCTAAGCCATAAAAACACAACGGGAAGCCACACACGTGGTCCAAAAGCCTAAGCATAAGCCTACATCTTGGATGTTTAAACCATCCTAACATGCCATAGATGCAGGTGGCCTGATTTTTGATGTTGGCTATTATCTGTATGTACATGGTGTGTGATACATATAACATAAGACCAGACTCTCATTCACAGTCAACGTCCTCTTTAAGGCACTACCCAAAAATGGCTGCCACTCTAAATGTGTGTGTAAATGACATGAAATTCTCAACTTGTGATGCAACACATATGGGTCTGTGTGTAAAAGTAAAAGCTCTGTGTCCATTATGTTTTTCAGATCATGCTTCAGCGCCGGTATGACTTCGCGCCCAATGTGTGCGAAAAAAGGGACATCGCCCGGGAGATCATCGCGGAAATACACCGTGTGACTAGCACCACCTTCACTCACACCCAGATAATGCAGCATTGGTCGGACCTGAAACGTCTGCACATGCCCCGGGTGCGGAGGTTTTTTGGGATCCATTTCCCAAGTAAGTACAAAGCAATTGCATGGTATATGTTCCAAATGTATAAGTTATGCCTTTATTTATAATGACTTTTCTTTGGTAGTGTTGGAAATGGATTTCAGAATTCGCCGCACCCGGAGGCGTACAGGCCGACCAGTGCTGCATGAGTCTGCATCTGTGAGTGAAGGTGGTGGATCTCCCGGGCGACGGACCTACCCCTCCTCTGTGGCCTCCTCAGACCAGCCCCTGGACCTTACCACAGAGGAGGGGCCCAACCGCGTGGGCGTGGAGTCATACCTGGCCAGGCATGGGGAAGGCTCTGGTATGTCACTCTTCATGTATAGGCACAAAGATATACATGGCAGGCCAAAAACTAAGTTATCCTTTATTATGTATTTGTAGAAGCTTCTGGTGCGGGTGAGATAGTGGAGGAGGAGGCAGCAGAGATGCTGGAAGTCGATCCTGGCGAAGGTGAGTGATGTCAGCCAGACTGGGAGCCAGATATGTTGGGAATAGTGACTCTATACAAGTACTAACCAAATGTCACATGTTTCTCCAGGGACTTCTTCACAGCATAGCCAGGACCAAGGGCAGCCTGTTGGCCCCAACCAGCCATCTGTCGGCCACCAACTCCGTAAGTCTCCATGCCATTATTCATATTAATGTTTGGTTAGCTAATAACACACACATAACTAAAGGCGTAGCCAATGTGTAGTTAACACTTTCATGTGGGCACTTCGTTAGCTTAAAGCGGACCCTAACTTGTATTAAGAACATAATAATTAGCCAACACACTGTACCTACAGATTTGAAACATTGAAAAACAGCCTTCAGCCATCTAATGCATGTTATTAGACTGAACAAAACCAATATTGCGGAATATGGAATGCGCAATATTTACAGGCAGCATGGGATACAGATTGAAAAAAGTAAGGTGCTGCCATGCATTGTGGGACTGATGACCTTTCCCTCAACCCAGCTATGCTCTGGATTCCCAACGCACCACTGTAACCTACTCCCCTGTACTTTATCCAACTCTCCACTCCTCATTAAGTGTTATGCTTCAGAGTCCAGATGGCGGCGCTGGAATCAAAAAACCTCCCAAATGTACTTTGATCTGGTGCAGAATCATTTGGGAATGGTTATTGGTTTTCATTAAATAATGTTGAAGGTCCGGTTTAAGGAGTTTAAAGACTTACCTGTGGGAAATGCATTAACTTTATCCCTTGGAAGAATGACATATGTCATGCATTTACATGTATTTGATTAACCCCAAATCTATTTCCAGCATACAAACCGGTCTTGGACTCCTATTTATGTTTATTTCTCTATTGGTTACAGGGATGATCCCAAAAACATTGGCTGGGAAAAAAAAAAGAATCAAGGAGTTGGTGGCCGAGCTGCTGGCCATACAGGCGACGTTGGGGCCAACAGATGAAGAAGAGGAGGAGGATTAGTGCCCTTGGTCCTGGCTACTTTTGTTAAATGTTTTTAACATTTTTGACTTGTTTCTAAATTTTTAGTTTTTTTGTTAAAACAAAACCAAAAAAACTTTTATCTATGTTTTTAAAACAAAAAAAAAAACATTTTAATATTTTTGGAAACCCAAAAAACAAAAATTTTCAATCTGTTTGTAAAACAAAAAAAAACAAGTTTTAATGTGTTTGTAAAAAAAAAAAAAAAAAAAAAAAAAAAAAGATGTTTTAAACAAAACCCAAAAAAAAAAAATATGTTTAAACGAAAAAAAAAACAAATATCAAAATTATTTAAATAAATTATATTTTAAGCCTTCATAAATGTGTCTTTTCTAATATGCGCACCAAAAAACAATTACACAAACCAGAAAAAACACGATTAGAAACATATAGACATATGTACATTATGTGGTTTGTGTACGTTTTAGGGTCGTCAACATGAAGTTGGATGCAAGCGCTAAGGGGTTTAGGTAAGTTTGAGGGACCGAGAAATGAAGTTGGATGCAAGCGCTAAGGGGTTTAGGTAAGTTTTAGGGACCGAGAAATGAAGAAGGATGCAGGCGCTAAGGGGTTTAGGTAAGTTTGAGGGACCGAGAAATGAAGAAGGATGCAAGCGCTAAGGGGTTTAGGTAAGTTTGAGGGACCGAGAAATGAAGAAGGATGCAAGCGCTAAGGGGTTTAGGTAAGTTTGAGGGACCGAGAAATGAAGAAGGATGCAAGCGCTAAGGGGTTTAGGTAAGTTTTAGGGACCGAGAAATGAAGAAGGATGCAAGCGCTAAGGGGTTTAGGTAAGTTTGAGGGACCGAGAAATGAAGTTGGATGCATGCGCTAAGGGGTTTAGGTAAGTTTTAGGGACCGAGAAATGAAGAAGGATGCAAGCGCTAAGGGGTTTAGGTAAGTTTGAGGGACCGAGAAATGAAGTTGGATGCAAGCGCTAAGGGGTTTAGGTAAGTTTGAGGGACCGAGAAATGAAGAAGGATGCATGCGCTAAGGGGTTTAGGTAAGTTTTAGGGACCGAGAAATGAAGAAGGATGCAAGCGCTAAGGGGTTTAGGTAAGTTTTAGGGACCGAGAAATGAAGTTGGATGCAGGCGCTAAGGGGTTTAGGTAAGTTTGAGGGACCGAGAAATGAAGAAGGATGCATGCGCTAAGGGGTTTAGGTAAGTTTTAGGGACCGAGAAATGAAGAAGGATGCAAGCGCTAAGGGGTTTAGGTAAGTTTTAGGGACCGAGAAATGAAGTTGGATGCAAGCGCTAAGGGGTTTAGGTAAGTTTTAGGGACCGAGAAATGAAGAAGGATGCAAGCGCTAAGGGGTTTAGGTAAGTTTGAGGGACCGAGAAATGAAGAAGGATGCAAGCGCTAAGGGGTTTAGGTAAGTTTGAGGGACCGAGAAATGAAGAAGGATGCAAGCGCTAAGGGGTTTAGGTAAGTTTTAGGGACCGAGAAATGAAGAAGGATGCAAGCGCTAAGGGGTTTAGGTAAGTTTTAGGGACCGAGAAATGAAGAAGGATGCAAGCGCTAAGGGGTTTAGGTAAGTTTTAGGGACCGAGAAATGAAGTTGGATGCAGGCGCTAAGGGGTTTAGGTAAGTTTGAGGGACCGAGAAATGAAGAAGGATGCAAGCGCTAAGGGGTTTAGGTAAGTTTCTGGTTGAGGGTGCGCATGCGCAAGATCTTATAAACATACGAACGCACGAATCTAAGAGGCCAAAAACCAATGAAAACCAGAGGCAAACGCAAGTAATTGGAAGAGGTGGACGATGGAAGCAGCAGAAAAAACAGCCTGCCGCCGCAACAGGTGAGCACATGAACGTGATTTTTACGATTGACAACTGACTGAGGCAAGTTCGGGAGATATCATACGAACGGACGTATCTTTTAGGATAGAAACGTATTTGCTTATTGAATCACTCGCAAGTTCATACGAACGCACGAGCGGACGTGAAAAATAGGATGATCGTGACCCAAATCCAAGCTGTTACATGTTTCTTTGAATCAACCCAAAAGTGTCGAGGAGGAGGGGTGGTTGGCCTGGGTGGGCTAGTGGTTTGGACCTACGCTTCCCCTTGGTGGTGTGGCTGGATTTACCCACATGCTTTGTGGGTGGAGGAGGTGGAGGCTGCAGGGTTGGAAGAGATTTGTGGCCCTTGTGATGCCTGGCTGATTTAGCAGGTAGGGGCGACTGCGCCAAGGGCTCCTTGCTCCTGCGTTTTTTCTGAGAAGCCTGTGTGGCTGGCTTCTCCACCCTTTGACTATGGCCATGTCCCTCCCGGCTCTTGTGCCTGCTCTTGTGTGGGTGATCGTGATGTCTATCTGTGCGGCTAGTATGTGGCTCTGGGCTTTTTGGGGTCTTACGGCTCCCTTTTGGTCTGGGAATAGTGATATGGTAACCAACACAGAGCTGAGTGCATTGACCTTTAAATAGTTTTCCTGTGAGGGCGTGTTCGGCAGCGTGTGTGGCTGCATGCGCGCGTGCACGCATGCCACCGCGGCGGAACGTCATAACCACACCCGGAAGGAAGAGCAAGATGTTGCCCGCCATCTTTACTGAGGAGCAGGACAAAATAATAATGGATGTGAGTAGGCGAGCGTGCGTTTATGTGTGCGCACAAGCCGCTAAACAAAAATTAGCCATGGCAGGGCAAGATTAGTGAGGACAAACTGACTTGTTAAACTAAACTACTAGACCAGCTTAGTTTTAACCATGTGCGCAGCAACACACTAGCCTAGAGGCAGATAGACTAAGTAGGCCCATGTGAGTAGGAATGAGTCTCCAAAACTGGCTTTAGATGCATGAGACTGTGTCATCTATTTGTGTCACTAATGCTCTGCCATTGTGTTTTTTTATACAGATGATGCTGAGGAACCGTTATGATTTCCTGCAGTACGACTTCGAGAAGAGGACGTTGGCACTGGCGGTGGTGGAGGCAATTGCCAGGAATACTGGAACCACCTATACCTTCACCCAGATCGCCCAACACTGGTCGGATTTGAAGAGGAGGCATAGGCCCCGGGTGAGGCAGTACTTTGCAAAGCACTTTCCAGGTAAGTCTTGGTACATGACATGCAATAAACACACTGCCCTTGCCTGGGCCTGTGTTTATGATTGTGCTTATATTGCAGCGCATGAATGGAATTTGGGTTTCCTCCCCACCCGGACCAGAACCCGAAGCCCAGTGTTGGGAGGTACTGGGGAAATTATAGGTGGTGCCACGCCAGTACCAACGCCCACCCCCTCCTCTGCCAGTGAGTATGAGGAGCCGCTGGACCTCACTATCCGGGGGGGGGGGGGAGTCGCACAGCAGGGAGTCAAACCAGCCACAGCTCCAACCTGAGTCCGGTAAGTGTCACGCTCCGGGTACTACAGCAACCCACTTGGATAACTCCAGCCCTCCCAGTAAGACCTCAACCCCCAATCTCCGCAGCCAGCTTCACCTTTAGGAGCCCCCGCTTGCCGGGACGCAGAGAACGCCTGCCCGGGATCGGTTGCCCCCAGGACTTCAATGGCTCAAAGATTGGAGTCTTACTGTTCAGAGGCCTGGAGAACCCGCGGCTGGAAGTGGCGCCGAGCAGCCCTATTGCTGAGCGTGTAACGGAAGTCCAACAGGCTAGGGGTCAGCAACAGAAGTTCCAAGATGGCCGCGGTACAAAGGATTGGACAAGACGTGGTCGAGGATCAAGCAGAGGTCGGCAACAGGAGATCAGATCGGGGGGTGGTCAAAACAGGCGAAGGTCGGCAACAGGAGATCAAATCGGCGGTGGTCAAAACAGGCGAAGGTCGGCAACAGGAGATCAAATCAGGGGTGGTCAAAACAGGCGAAGGTCGGCAACGGGAGATCAAAGTATTCTTTAGAGACAAGCAACTAAACTGGGTACAAGGCACTATCACAGGCAATTCCCAACTGAGGGGAAATTGCTTTTATGGGGAGAGACAGAGAGGAGGGTGAGAGTGATTGGTGCACAGATCCAGGCCAGGATTGGCCTGACTATATCCCGCTGGGCTCATTGGCCCAAGGAACAACACTAGGGCTCATTGGCCCTGTCCCTGTATTGCCTTCCCCCCACCCCACCTGAACTAATGACTTTCCCCCGGCGGGCGCGCTGAGAGCAGCGCCGCCGGAGGAGATAAGCAGAACGTGCTCGCGCGCGTGCGCGAGCACGTGTACGGGAGCCGGGGCCGCCGGCCGGAACAGCAGGGGGCGCGCGCGCGCCGGCAGGAGCAGCCACTGCCTGGCGCGGCCGCCGAGCCGACACAGCCGCCGCACCCGGCCACCCACGACCAGCGCTGGAACGGGGCCCAGGTAAGCGACGCTTTCTGACATTACCCCCCCCTTCACGAGGGGCCTCCGGACCCTCACCAGGCTTTTCTGGATTGTCACGATGAAACTTTTTCACAAGGGCACTGGCATGCACATCTCTAGCTGCCACCCAACATCTTTCCTCCGGACCATAGCCAACCCAGTCGACCAGATATTGTAACGAATTGCGCACTTTACGTGAATCTAAGATCCTGTTCACTTCATATTCTGGCTCATTATCAACAAGAATCGGCGAAGGACCAGCTGGAGGCGTGTTCTTAGCTGGTTTTAACAGCGAAACGTGGAAAGAATTGGGTATTTTCATAGTCGGAGGGAGTTGAACTTTAAAAGACACGTTATTCAACTTCCTGATAACAGGATAAGGTCCAATGAACTTGGGACCTAATTTACTAGAGGGTTGACGGAGCGCAATATTTTTGGTGGAAACCCAAACTAGATCACCCACCTGCAGAGCTGGTTCCTGCGACCTGCGACGGTCAGCAAATCTCTTATATTTCAAACTAGTGGTTTTAAGAATTTCCTGCACATGAGTCCAGATATTCTTCCGTTCTTGAAGCCACTCCTCCAACGCCGGCAAGTTGGAAGGTGACCCTGAAAGGGAAGAAGCTCTAGGATTTTTCCCTAAGTTACAATAAAAAGGCGATATCTTGGTACTCTCACTAGGAGCATTATTGTAAGCAAATTCGGCGAAATCAATAAATTCTGCCCATTGTTCTTGGGCATCAGAGACATAGCACCTTAAGTACTGTTCCAAAGTTTGATTAGTTCTTTCCGTCTGCCCATTGGACTGGGGATGGTAGGCAGACGAAAGAGAGATCTGTATACCCAGCCGCGAACAGAAATGTTTCCAAAAACGGGAAGTGAATTGGACGCCCCGATCAGAGACTATATTGGACGGAATACCATGAATACGAAAAATGTGTGAAGTAAATAATCGAGAAAGCTCTGGAGCAGAAGGAAGTTTGGTCAAAGGAATGAAGTGTGCCATTTTACTGAAACGATCTACGACTACCCAAATGACTGTATTCCCGTGTGATAAAGGCAAATCTACAATAAAATCCATAGAAATATGAGTCCAAGGTTCAGCAGGGATTTCAAGAGGAACTAGACCGCCACTGGGAGCCTTGTGAACCCCTTTACTTCGAGCACAAACAGCACAAGCGTCGATAAAGGCAGTAATATCGCGTCTCATGGTTGGCCACCATACATGGCGACGGGCAAGCATAAAGGTTTTTCGGTTACCCACATGACCCGCAGTTTTAGCATCGTGAAATTCGCGAATTACATCCGAACGCAAATGTGGCGGTACAAACTGGCATCCCAAGGGAACCTCACTAGGAGACTGGTCTTGAAACGGCGCCAGGGTGTTAGAGAGATCAGGAAGTAATGCCCCGACCACACAACCCATAGGTAGAATCGGGTCACCAGTGTCACCCCGATCCTTACATTCCCCGAACATGCGAGATAAAGCATCCGCTTTAGTATTTTTTACACCCGGCTTGAAAGTAATAATAAAATTAAAACGCGAGAAGAATAATGCCCAACGTGCTTGACGGGAGTTCAATCTCTTGGCAGACCCAATGTATTCAAGATTTTTGTGATCGGTATACACGGTTATAGGATGTAAAGAACCCTCCAGCCAGTGTCGCCATTCATCAAAAGCCAGTTTAATAGCCAATAGTTCCCTATTACCAACATCATAATTTTGCTCCGCGGTACTGAATTTACGTGAAAAATAAGCACATGGATGTAGACGCTCAGGATCACCGGAATATTGCGACAAAACTGCACCCACTCCCAGCTCCGAAGCATCTACTTCAACAATGAAGGCCTTACGAATATCTGGGTGAATTAACACTGGTGCCGAAGTGAAGGCCCGCTTCAAGGTCAGGAAGGCCTCACAGACAGAGGGAGACCAGTTAGCCGTAAAGGCCCCCTTGCGGGTAAGATTGGTAAGAGGAGCAACAACATGAGAGAAGCCTTTGATGAATCGCCGATAAAAATTGGCGAAACCTAGGAAACGCTGCAATTCTTTTAAGGTCTTGGGTTGAACCCAATCCTGCACCGCCGAAACTTTCCCCGCGTCCATCTCTAAACCCCGGTTGGTAATGATATACCCTAAGAAAGGAACTGTGGTGACTTCAAACACGCATTTAGAAAGTTTAGCAAATAAATTGTTCTCTCTTAATTTTTGTAGTACCAACTTAACATGACGTCTGTGCTCCAACAAGGAATTAGAAAAAATGAGAATATCGTCTAAGTATATGACCACAAATCTACCGAGATACTCTCTGAAAATGTCGTTAACAAAATCTTGAAAAACAGCTGGCGCGTTACAAAGACCAAAAGGCATGACTAGGTACTCGTAATGGCCGTCTTTCACATTGAATGCGGTTTTCCACTCGTCCCCCTGACGGATGCGAATAAGGTTGTAAGCCCCTCTTAAATCCAACTTGGAAAAAATTTGGGACCCAGTGACTTGATTGAACAGATCCCCGATCAAGGGCAAGGGGTATCGGTTCTTTACAGTGATTTTATTCAAGGCTCGATAATCTATGCATGGTCTCAAGCCGCCATCTTTTTTCTCTACAAAAAAGAACCCAGCCCCGGCAGGTGAGGAAGAGGGGCGAATAAATCCCTTCCTTAAATTTTCGGTGATGTACTCCCTCATTGCTTGCTCTTCAGGCAGGGTAAGATTATAAATTTTTCCCCTCGGGGGAATCGTGCCAGGCAGCAAGTCAATAGGGCAGTCATAAGTCCGATGTGGAGGGAGGGTATCAGCAGAACGTTCAGAGAAGACATCTACCCAGTCTGCGTATGGTTGAGGTAATCCCTGAGGTAAAACTTGCATACTTCTAAGGCCTGTAGTGAAGCAGTGATTTTTACAATGGTCACTCCACTTGATCAATTCTCCAACCCGCCAATCTATCACCGGGTTGTGGAGTTGTAACCAGGGGTATCCCAAAACCACCGGAGTCTCTGGACAGTCGAAGATGAAAAATTCTAAGAACTCAGAGTGGGAAGAGCCAACAATTAACCGAAGAGGTGGGGTCTTGGTGTTTATAGGTCCCCCCTGAATGGCCTTCCCATTGATGGCCAAAACTTGTAGGGATCTTTCAAGAGGAACTAACGGAATACCTAAAAGAGAGATCATGCTCCTATCCAGAAAGTTTCCCGCCGCACCGCTATCGATAAAGGCGGAAACTGTTTGCTTGGAAGAACCCCAAGATAGGTCAATGGGTACTAACATTTTATTTTGGCGAGAGTTGCAAACTGACTCACCCAGATCAGTACTCTCTACCTGGTCTGGGTGCGGAAGTTTTCCGCCGGTCTCCCCTTGTTGGGACAGGACCCTGCGAAATGTCCCGAGTTCCCACAATATAGGCATAACCCATTGGACCGCCTACGCTGCTTTTCCTCTTGGGTTAACCGGGTTCTCCCTAATTGCATGGGTTCTTCCTGGGAAGGAGATGAGGTATTTTCCCCACGGGTAGCCGGGGAACTAAGACTCTGGGAAGACCTGAAGGACGTGGGAGCCCTGGCTCTCTCCCTAGCCCTCTCCCTAAGACGCCTGTCTATTTTAATGGAGACCTGCATTAATTGGTCTAGGTCTGCGGGTGGAGGAAAGTTTACCAAAGCATCCTTGATGCTTTCCGACAGCCCCACCCTGTACTGACTACACAAAGCGGGATCATTCCACCTCGATTCGACGGCCCAGCGGCGGAATTCAGCACTATAATCTTCAGCCGAATTCCGTCCTTGTCTTAAGGCCCGAAGCCTATTTTCTGCCGTGGATTGTTGATCAGGGTCAGCATATAAGACGCCCATAGCAGTAAAGAATGCAGTAACGGATTGTAGGGCAGAATCATGAGATGGCAAACTGAAGGCCCAGGACTGCGGGTCTCCTTGAAGCAAAGAAATGACTAGGCCTACTCGTTGGGACTCAGTGCCTGAGGAGATGGGTCTCAGCTTGAAATACAGTTCGCAGGCATTCTTAAAATTGGAGAATTTAGCTCGTTCTCCAAAAAACTTTTCCGGCAATGGAATCTTTGGTTCTGAAATATGAGGTGGTACAGAGGATGCCGGTAACTGTCGAGATTCTTGAGTGGCCACTCTTTGAGCGAGCTGGTTTATCGCCGTAGCCATAGCTTGTACCTGCTGTACCAGGTCATCCATCTTTTTGGGCCTGTGATAATGTCACGCTCCGGGTACTACAGCAACCCACTTGGATAACTCCAGCCCTCCCAGTAAGACCTCAACCCCCAATCTCCGCAGCCAGCTTCACCTTTAGGAGCCCCCGCTTGCCGGGACGCAGAGAACGCCTGCCCGGGATCGGTTGCCCCCAGGACTTCAATGGCTCAAAGATTGGAGTTTTACTGTTCAGAGGCCTGGAGAACCCGCGGCTGGAAGTGGCGCCGAGCAGCCCTATTGCTGAGCGTGTAACGGAAGTCCAACAGGCTAGGGGTCAGCAACAGAAGTTCCAAGATGGCCGCGGTACAAAGGATTGGACAAGACGTGGTCGAGGATCAAGCAGAGGTCGGCAACAGGAGATCAGATCGGGGGGTGGTCAAAACAGGCGAAGGTCGGCAACAGGAGATCAAATCGGCGGTGGTCAAAACAGGCGAAGGTCGGCAACAGGAGATCAAATCAGGGGTGGTCAAAACAGGCGAAGGTCGGCAACGGGAGATCAAAGTATTCTTTAGAGACAAGCAACTAAACTGGGTACAAGGCACTATCACAGGCAATTCCCAACTGAGGGGAAATTGCTTTTATGGGGAGAGACAGAGAGGAGGGTGAGAGTGATTGGTGCACAGATCCAGGCCAGGATTGGCCTGACTATATCCCGCTGGGCTCATTGGCCCAAGGAACAACACTAGGGCTCATTGGCCCTGTCCCTGTATTGCCTTCCCCCCACCCCACCTGAACTAACGACTTTCCCCCGGCGGGCGCGCTGAGAGCAGCGCCGCCGGAGGAGATAAGCAGAACGGGAGTTCTCCTCCCGGAGAACGGGAGGAGATAAGTGTACGGGAGCCGGGGCCGCCGGCCGGAACAGCAGGGGGCGCGCGCGCGCCGGCAGGAGCAGCCACTGCCTGGCGCGGCCGCCGAGCCGACACAGCCGCCGCACCCGGCCACCCACGACCAGCGCTGGAACGGGGCCCAGGTAAGCGACGCTTTCTGACAGTAAGACTCTCAAACCTACATATGTTCGGATACATGCAATAAAGACATATACTAATGTGCATTATTGTTATTTTTAGATGATGACGTCGCAGGACCATCACAAAGGAGAGTGGAGGAAGCAGCCCAACCTCAAGAGGTGCCTGGGGAAGGTGAGTGATTTGATGCATAGAAGCCTAACCTAATCTGACATTCAGGAGGCACAAACAGTCAATAATATCCTTGTGTTTTGGATCCCAACAGCTTCACAGCAGAACGAGATGGTGGACCCAGGGAGGAGGCTGCGCCCCAGATGCCACGTTGGCACCGAGCCTTGTAAGTTTATTTTTTTTTAAATTCTTTTTATTTAAGTTTTTTGATACAAATGTAGCTTCAACATACAAAGTACATAGGTCAGTCTTGCCATAATTTTAGATCAGAAAAGAAGCAATACAAACATGGTATCACATGAATCCGGAAAATTGTTTGTCCTACAGGCATTGTACCCTAAGTCAAGACTATATACATCAAATCAACCAACTCGAGCTACCAGCAATGTGATTGCATCCTTATTTATGTTGTAAATTTGCTGCTCAAGGTGGGGGCTGCCGTATTACGTTGGTGTTTCTTTCTTCGAGATTTATTGGATTATCTCCCTCTATCACTCTAGTTAAGTACCAAGTGGTATCCCGAAATGTTTGGTACAATTTTTGTTTAATTTCTACGTGTAAAGTATCAACTTTCCATTGTATTGAAAAAACTGGGTGTTTTCTTTTCTTTGTCTAGGGTTGCATCAGCCCACTCAAACTTGAAGAGCTGCTGCAACTTCTCCACAAAGTGTCGGAATGAGGGAGGTTCGTCTCCAATCCAGCCTTGGAGAATGACTTTTTTCGCGACTGCAGCCGTTAACAGAATTAATTTCTTAGTGCCTCTATCTATCCTCTGGGTGGTAGTATCAATTGAGCCAAATATTGCCCATCTTGGAGTGAGAGGCAGATAGTTTATCAATTTTGTAATCATATATCTATGTACTTTTCTCCAGAACTGGTTGACAACCGGACATTCCCATAGACAATGATATAAATTTGCCCCCTCCTCCCCACATTTCCTACAGTGGTCAGAGTCAGACAGTTTCATCTGTACTGAACGGACAGGCGACACATAGTTGTAATGATATAATCTAAGAAGCATTTCTCTGTAGGAGGATGCTTGTAGGGTCGCCCAGGAATATTTGTACATTTTAAGCAGCTCCTCAATGTCAAGTTCTGGGAAGTGAGTGCACCATTTAATCATTCCCGTGTTGAGTTCCTCATAATTGAGTGTGTGTCTTAAGAACTTATAATGCAGTGCTATGGCTCTGCTATTCGGTGGCGTCATGTTCAATAGTGTGTCCATCCCATTATCCCAGTCCTGAGTGGAACATTTTTTGACTGTCTGTTTGACATAAGATGTCAATTGAAAGTAGGCAAAAGTGTGCGGAACTGTAAACGGGAATTTTTCATTGAATTCCTGATGTGTAAGCATTCTTTTGCTATTTAGCCGTAACAGCTGCCCATTGTGTGTGATCCCTTCTTTTTCCCAGTCCGTGAATGGGCGTGTCGTGTTCCCGTTTAGGAAATCTAGATTTCCTGTAATAGGTAATAGTGTTGATAAATGTGGGTTCAGCTTGTATTTCTTCCTTAGTTTTTGCCAGAGACCCCAGATGGACATTAATAGTGGATTTAGAGTGACATGTTCAGGTAGCAATGCTTTCTGCATGTGAATCAGATAGGTTAATTTGATGTCTGGTACCATGCTTTGATCTAATTGCGGATCTGTGTGTATGTGGGTGTTCTTGATCCAATCTCTTAATACACCAAGTAACGCTGCTGCGTTATAATTAAAAGGATCATTAAAAGGATCTGGAAGATTGACTCCGGCGTTCTCCCGTGTTTGCTGTAACACCCTTCTACTTATTGTGGCTCTCTTCTTGCCCCATATAAATTCTCTGAATCTTTTGTTTAGTTCTGTAATTTCTTTATGGTTTAGGAGTATAGGGAGTGTCTGCAGATAAAACAGCAGCTTCGGAAATGCTATCATTTTTATTAAATAAATACATCCCAGGTATGAGAGAGTCAAGCCGGCCCAGGTTTGTAAATCTCGTTGAATCTCTCTTATAATGGGTTTGATATTAATATCATAGAGTTTGTGCTGATTTTTAGATAGCGTAACTCCTAAGTACTTTATGTACTGTTTGTTCCATTTAAACGGGAAGTTGTCTCCCCAGCTCGGTTTTGTGCAATTATTTAGATATAGGGCAGCCGATTTTTCTAAGTTAATGGAGTAACCTGTGACGGTACCAAATTGGGCTATGATCTCCAATATCCGTGGTAGTGTGGTTCGGGGATTTGCTACATATAACAAGACATCATCCGCAAAAGCTGTTATCTTTATTTCCTCTTTGCCTATTTTTATTCCTTGGAAGGCACTCTCCCCCTCCAATAATCGAAAGAGCGGGTCAATGGCCTAATTAAATAATAGTGGTGACAAGGGGCATCCCTGTCTGACTCCCCTCCCCAGCTGGACGCCGTTGGTGAGCTGTCCATTAACCAATAGTTGGCAGGTTGGTGCCTTGTATATATATTGTATCAGTGACGTAAATGTTCCACCAAAGGCTCTCTCCGTTAATATAGCGTTAAGCCATGGCCATGCAATTTTATCGAACGCTTTTTCAGTGTCCAGACTGAGGAGGAGACCCTTAGAATTTCTACTAGTAGTAATTGCTGCTATTGCTGTTCTTATGCCTATTGAGATGTGCTTGCCCCTAACAAAGCCCAATTGGTGTTTAGTAAGCAGTTTTGGGAGAAAGCATTGGAACCGATCCTTCAATATTTTAGATAATATTTTATAGTCCGTATTCAATAATGAAATCGGTCTATAAGATTTGACCAGTTCCGGGTCTCTGTCCGGCTTTGGCAAGCCTTGTAAGTTTTTTAAATATATCATACATGTAGTTTAAACTCCGGCCCAAAACAACAAAAACATGGTCCAAGACACATTAATGTAATAACTTAGGGAAAAATTAACCCTAAAAATGGACCAAACCAAAACCCCTAGATAAGCAAAATACTTACAAGGAAGAAGAAGAAGAAGAATATTATTTTAAGGTAAGTTTTGGTGTTGCTAAAAGTGTCAGTTTGTTGTATGGTGAAAGCTTGAGGGAGGACTAGGGATGTGCGCTTGCGTGGACCCAGATTGACAACAGGAAAACCATGGAAATGTAAGTATACACGGAAAAACAGTCGGAATCTGGCTGAAAACGGAAACAGATGGCACGAAGCTACGTTTGGAAACGCAAGAAAAAGGACCAAAAAACGGATCGTCCGTGGGAATGGCAACTTAACCCACGACCACACAGAAAGCACTCGTGAGGGGAAAAAACACTTCCCGATTGAAGACACATAAACGGAACAGTAACGGAGCTCTCCCGACGGCGGCTCTGAATCACATTTGGACCTCGAGACAAACGGAAGGAAAACGGGCCATAGGAAAAATGGAACAAAATAAGGTCAGGTCAGGGGAGGCTCTGCATCAGGCCATATATCTTGGGGTATGCTGTGAAGCCGAAAAACGTGTTTTATAAACAGTTGAGCCAGTTCAGGTGCTGATTAAAGATTTGCCAGAGGAATGAAATGCGCAATTTCACTGAATTGGTCGACCACTACCCAGATTACAGTATTACCCTGAGACAGTGGCAGGTCAACAATGAAATCCATGGAAATGTGGGTCCAAGGTTCTCCAGGAACCTCCAGAGGTACTAATAACCTTGCTAGAGATTTATGGGTTTCCTTGCTACGGGAACACACACAACAAGCTTTGACAAAGGCAATAACATTGTGTCTAATAGTTGGCCACCGTTTTTTTCCGATACCCTAAATGACCTGAAGTTTTGGCATCATGAAATTTCTGCAGGACGGAGAGATGCAGATGCGGTGGAACAAATTGGCATCCGGGAGGTGTACCCTGAAGGGCATCTGCCTGAAATGTTAATAAGAAACTGGACAAATCAGGGAGAAGGGCAGCAACTACACAACCTGAGGGTAAAATGGGTTCCTTTGGGTCGAATCTACCCTTACATTCCCCAAAGTTGTGTGACAAGGCATCCGCTTTGGTATTCTTTGCTCCCGGCTTAAAAGTAATAATGAAATTAAAACGAGAGACAAAGAGCGCCCAACAAGGGTGTCACAGGCTGGTACAGTGGTGGTGATGGGGGACTTCAACTATCCAGGAATCGACTGGAGACATGGTTCTGCTTCCACTACAAGGGGGAGAGCATTCCTCAGCTTGTTACAAGATAAATATATGAATCAGTTCGTGGAGGCACCTACTAGGGGTGATGGTATTCTAGATCTTGTAATATCAAATAATGATGACCTAATGGGGGCAGTAACAGTCCGTGAAAATCTTGGTAACAGTGACCACAATATAATTGTATTTAACATAAACTGTAAGAAAGATTTTCTGCCTGGGAAGGCAAAAACATTAAATTTTAGAAAGGCCAACTTCCCCAGGCTCAGAGCTGCACTCAAGGACATATGGCCTGATGCAGAGCCTCCCCCGATCTGACCTTATTTTGTTCCATTTTTCCTATGGCCCGTTTTCCTTCCGTTTGTCTCGAGGTCCAAATGTCATTCAGAGCTGCCATCGGGAGAGCTCCGTTACTGTTCCGTTTACGGGTGCTTTCCGTGTGGTCGTGGGTTCCATTGCCGTTCCCACGGACAATCCGTTTTTTGGTCCTTTTTCTTGCGTTTCCAAACGTAGCTTCGTGCCATCTGTTTCCGTTTTCAACCAGATTCCGACTGTTTTTCCATGTATACTTACATTTCCATGGTTTTCCTGTTGTCAATCTGGGTCCACGCAAGCGCACATCCCTAGACCTCCTTCAAGCTTTCACCATACAACAAACTGACACTTTTAGCAACACCAAAACTTACCTTAAAATAATATTCTTCTTCTTCTTCTTCCTCCTCCTCCCTGTGTTTAATGCTTACCTTAATCTGTTCTCCTTCTTCTTTTTCTTCCCTGTGTTTAATGCTTACCTTAATCTGTTCTCCTTCTTCTTGTTCTTCTTCTTCTTCCCTGTGTTTAATGCTTACCTTAATCTGTTCTCCTTCTTCTTTTTCTTCTTCTTCTTCCCTGTGTTGAATGCTTACCCTAATCTCTTCTCCTTCTTCTTTTTCTTCTTCTTCCCTGTGTTGAATGCTTACCTTAATCTGTTCTCCTTCTTCTTCTTCTTCCTCCTCCTCCCTGTGTTTAATGCTTACCTTAATCTGTTCTCCTTCTTCTTCTTCTTCCCCTGTGTTTAATGCTTACCTGAATCTGTTCTCCTTCTTCTTTTTCTTCTTCTTCCCTGTGTTTAATGCTTACCTTAATCTCTTCTCCTTCTTCTTCTTTTTCTTCTTCCCTGTGTGTAATGCTTACCTTAATCTGTTCTCCTTCTTCTTTTTCTTCCCTGTGTTTAATGCTTACCTTAATCTGTTCTCCTTCTTCTTGTTCTTCTTCTTCTTCCCTGTGTTTAATGCTTACCTTAATCTGTTCTCCTTCTTCTTTTTCTTCTTCTTCTTCCCTGTGTTGAATGCTTACCCTAATCTCTTCTCCTTCTTCTTTTTCTTCTTCTTCCCTGTGTTTAATGCTTACCCTAATCTCTTCTCCTTCTTCTTTTTCTTCTTCTTCCCTGTGTTTAATGCTTACCTGAATCTGTTCTCCTTCTTCTTTTTCTTCTTCTTCCCTGTGTTTAATGCTTACCTTAATCTCTTCTCCTTCTTCTTCTTTTTCTTCTTCCCTGTGTGTAATGCTTACCTTAATCTCTTCTCCTTCTTCTTTTTCGTCTTCCTATTCCTTGTCCCATATACTTACCTTTTGGGGCATGTAACTATGGTTATGTTGTGAGAACGTACAGTGCCTGGAAAGAGAACACACCACACATTTTTTTTTTGTTTATTTTGTTTTACTTAAAGGTTTGTTTGTAAAATTTTAAAAACTTTTTGGGTTAAAAAACATTGGCGTCATCCACCCAGGAGGCTCTTCTTTTTATTCATTTGGGTCCATGTCTTTGATCTGTGAATGAAGAACATCATCAGTTTTGCCTTGTAAGTATTTTGCTTATCTAGGGGTTTGGTTTGGTCCATTTTTAGGGTTAATTTTTCCCTAAGTTATTACATTAATGTGTCTTGGACCATGTTTTTGTTGTTTTGGGCCGGAGTTTAAACTACATGTATGATATATTTAAAAAACTTACAAGGCTTGGGGCCAACAGGGCGTCTGGGGCGCAGCCTCCTCCCAAGGTCCACCATCTCGTCCTGCTGTGAAGCTGTTGGGATCCAAAACACAAGGATATTATTGACTGTTTGTGCCTCCTGAATGTCAGATTAGGTTAGGCTTCTATGCATCAAATCACTCTCTTCCCCAGGCACCTCTTGAGGTTGGGCTGCTTCCTCCACTTTCCTTTGTGATGGTCCTGCGACGTCATCATCTAAAAATAACAATAGTGCACATTAGTATATGTCTTGATTGCATGTATCCGGACATATGTAGGTTTGAGAGTCTTACCGGAGTCAGGTTGGAGCTGTGGCTGGTTTGACTCCCTGCCGTACGACTCCCCCCCCCCCGTATAGTGAGGTCCAGCGGCTCCTCATACTCACTGGCAGAGGAGGGGGTGGGCGTTGGCACTGGTGTGGCACCACCTATACTTTCCCCAGTATCTCCCAACACTGGGCTTCGGGTTCTGGTCCGGGTGGGGTGGAAACACAAATTCCATTCATGCGCTGCAAAAAACACAATCATAAACACAGGCCCAGGCAAGGGCAGTGTGTTTATTGCATGTCATGTACCAAGACTTACCTGGAAAGTGCTTTGCAAAGTACTGCCTCACCCGGGGCCTATGCCTCCTCTTCAAATCCGACCAGTGTTGGGCGATCTGGGTGAAGGTATAGGTGGTTCCAGTATTCCTGGCAATTGCCTCCACCACCGCCAGTGCCAACGTCCTCTTCTCGAAGTCGTACGGCAGGAAATCATAATGGTTCCTCAGCATCATCTGTATAAAAAAACACAATGGCAGAGCATTAGTGACACAAATAGGTGACACAATCTCATGCACTATCTAAAGCCAGTTTTGGAGACTCATTCCTACTCACATGGGCCTACTTAGTCTATCTGCCTCTAGGCTAGTTTTCTGCTGCGCACATGGTTAAAACTAAGCTGGTCTAGTAGTTTAGTTTAACAAGTCAGTTTGTCCTCAATAATCTTGCCCTGCCATGGCTAATTTTTGTTTAGCGGCTTGTGCGCGCACATAAACGCACGCTCGCCTACTCACATCCATTATTATTTTGTCCTGCTCCTCAGTATAGATGGCGGGCGACATCTTGCTCTTCCTTCCGGGTGTGGTTATGACGTTCCCCCGCGGTGGCATGCGTGCACGCGCGCACGCAGCCACACACACTGCCGAACACGCCCTCACGGGCAAACTATTTAAAGGTCAATGCACTCAGCTCTGTGTTGGTTACCATATCACTATTCCCAGACCAAAAGGGAGCCGTAAGACCCCAAAAAGCCCAGAGCCACATACTAGCCGCACAGCTAGTAGACATCACGAACACCCACACAAGAGCAGGCACAAGAGCCGGGAGGGACATGGCCATAGTCAAAGGGTGGAGAAGCCAGCCACACAGGCTTCTCGGAAAAAACGCAGGAGCCCTTGGCGCAGTCGCCCCCACCTGCTAAATCAGCCAGGCCTCACAAGGGCCACAAATCTCTTCCAACCCTGCAGCCTCCACCTCCTCCACCCACAAAGCATGTGGGTAAATCCAGCCACACCACCAAGGGGAAGCGTAGGTCCAAAACAACTAGCCCACCCAGGCCAACCACCCCTCCTCCTCGACACTCTGTGTCTCCAAGTACCACAAGCACAGAGTCAATAGAGAGCTCCACAGGGGACAGCTCGACAGGCACCCAGCCATTATCACCTAGCACCCCCCACAGTCCATCACAGTCACCCATCAGCCAAAGAAACCTAAACTACTCCCCAGACAGCCATCCATCAATGTCATCTGTTGCCGGGGACACCACACACCCATGTGGGCACCAGTTGCGCCGTGGCTCACTTACAGCCCGTTTCTGTGATGACCAAAGCATGGCTGTAGGCACCTGTGTTTGTGAGCACTATGATGCCCTATTTGGGCGTTATTCAAAGTCAACCCCAAAGCAGGCCAAGCAGGAGATTTGGGATAAGATTTGCCGGCAAGTAAATAGTGTTGGTTCTGTGAGGAGGGATGTTGAGCAAATTAAACGTAAATTTGGGGATCTAAAATATTATGGGAAAAAAAAAATGGACATGCGCCGCCAGCAGAGGTAAAGTCCTTTTAGAGTGTAACTGAATGTATATCCTGCTTTGTAACAGGATGTAACACTTATTAGGTGTGCTTTAATCTTCCCCAGCATGCAGACAGGGGGTGGGATCCCAACTAAAATCATCCTAACACCAGCGGAAGAGCATGTGTTGACCTATATTCACCCGGCAACCCTTCATGGCCTGCCAGGGGGACAAGACACAGACAGGAATGTCACGTCCAGAGACATTGAGACTTTTAATGTGGACCCAAACTGTTGTATACTCCTTACAACACACTTGTCTTTCCTGAAACCCAAAAAGTACATCTCGTCCAAGAACCAACAGATGCCACGCCACTAGAACAACCTACCCCTGCATTGTGCGGGGGAACACGCCACAACAGCCTTGTGTCAACACAAACCAACCTGAGTGTATGGATGCGGTAAGTCAATGGACCACTGTGCTGCCAAATGAAATTGCACTTGCCTACATTTAAGTGAAAATAGTGGCCTCACTGCCTGCTACCTTTCTTGGCAGACCCGAACCCTCCCACCCATTATAGAAGTTATTCGGGATTTGGAGGAGGAGGACACAAGTCTGCTGCAGCCAACATCAACAGCCCCAGCAAGTGCAGCCCCTGCTGCCCACTACCCAGACCTCAGGGGCACAAACCTCTGCTGCCGTGGACAGTGGCCGCACAACAGATTCAGCGACCAGGCAGCAATCTGAAGCCACTCCATCAGTACCAGACGCACCCACCCGTGCCAGTGGCGGAACACAGCCACGTCGCCATATCAGCCAGAGGAGGCATCTGCAGCTAATGGAGGAAGCATGGCACCAGGAGAACGCGGAGTTCACAGCTAACACACAGAGGTTTAATGAAACAGTGTGTTCACAAATCACCTCTATGTCACACAAACTAGAGGTTTTGAATCAAAATGTGTCCGGCCTGCTTGCAGAAACAAGACAACAAAGCAGGCATAGGCTGAAATGGTCCACCAATGGCAGTTAATGAATCAGAGCCTTGCTCATATTGCCGCAAACATGCAGCAACCCCATCCATCCACTTCCACCTCCTACACGACCTACCACTGAAGGCATGTGTTTATGTATTGATTCTGAGGAGCAGGACACAAGACTACCGTAACCCAAAACACATGCTCTTCCACCACCCCACATTAACAGGCAAAAAATTATTCAACAATGTTTGTCACATTATTTTTTGATTTTTATCTCACAAAATAAAAAAGCCACACATTGGCCAAAATGCATTAAAATTAACCAAAAACATTGTCCACAAGCTGGGAGCGGATTGCCTGTGCCAACCCACTTTGTGTTCCAGAATAGGGAGGTGTTACATCTTCTGAAATCACTAAAGCTTCCTCAGCAAGGTCACTGTATCTTGGAACCCGGCTCCGGATGGTGAGGTTGTGCAGGACCCCACACGCCACAATTATTTTGAGGACCTTGGCGGGCTCATACTGCAAGGCACCCCCAGTCTGGTCCAGACAACGGAAGCACATCTTCAATAAGCCAAAGGCACGTTCCACCACTGACCGAGTCCTCCTATGTGCAGTATTATACCGCTCCTGGGCCTGCGAGGATGGGTGGAGGATGGGGGTAAGTAACCATGGGAGCAATGGATAGCCAGAATCACCTTGAAAAAAAAAAAAAAAAATAAGCACACACCCTAATACAAAATACACATGACAAATGGGCCCCTTTGCCACATATGTAGTGGCAGCCCCATAACTAGCAGAGACATAAATAGAATCCAAAAAAAAAACACCAAAAAATAAATCTAAACAAGTAACATCATGCTAATAACGAAGAGCCAAAAGTACCTTACATGCTACTTACAAACAAGGCATGTTAGGTTACTTTAAACTGCTAAGAACAGGGAACAACAGACAGAGGCCTAAGGGGAAGAGGCTCAATAATGTGCTGATTACCATTCCAGCATTAGTGAACAGGGACAATAGGTCAGCTGTGCAGTGTCAGTGCGAAGCACAGTTCTAATGAGGCAGCATGCACATCCACCCAGCACACTCCTACCCAATGACTCTGGCCTGAAAGCTAGCTAAGAGGGCGAGAACACAAATGTATGGAATCACAAGCAAGGCCATAGGAGGAAAAACTGGTAAGTAATTGAGTGTAAAAATCAACTGTTTCATTGGAGTGTCTAACAGATTAGTGGAATACAGGCACAGACCAAACAGAAAAATCATGCAGGACGGAAACAACAATTTGTCAGCACATACCCAGTAGCCATCTTCCAGACAGATCTCCAGATTCAAAGCAACCAAAGAGGCTGGAGTTCCTCAAAATGTGAGAGTCATGGGAGGAGCCAGGAAATGCCGCAAATAGGCTCAGAAACTGAAGATCGGGGCCGGCCACTGCCTGAACATTAATGGAGTGGCCCATTTTCCTGTTCCTGCAAAAGCACAATAAAAATGGAATTAGTGGGCCAAAAAGGGAAAATATAAAAAAAGATGCATTCACGTAAGCAACATTTCAAACCACTGGAGGTTGGGTATACACAGGATGCAGCTCTGCTTTCAGACAATTAAAAAAAAACCACATTGAAAAAATGAAAATGTATGTGCTACATTGCAGACACATGCTGACCTAAACCACATACCTCAACAGATATTCCTGAGCAGCAGGCGGAACCAACGCCACGTGGGTACAATATTATAAAAGCCCAGCTTAACCGCATTCCAGGCTTCCGCTGTGTCTGGGAAAAAGATGTATTTTGGTGCCAGGGAAGCCATGCCATCCAAAAACTTGGTAAGGCTGCGGCTCAGCGTAGACTGGGACATCCCCATGGAGAAGGCACCCAGTCTCTGGAACGAGCCGTTTGCCAAAAACTGCAGGCAGCCAACCAATTTGGTCATACCTGCAAATGCATGCCCCTCCGTTGTGGTGCGGGCTAACCATGGCCGCAGCTGACTATACAAGTCCTGGAGAGAAACACCGTTAAGGCGGGTGAGCTCGAATAGCTCAAGGTCATGCATGCCATCGATGTCTAGACGGGTGCGGTGCTGCCGGGTTTCTGCCAGGCTCAAACGGACCAGGCCGCATAGCCGGCGTCTTTGATGCTCGCGCACAGCAGAATGCATCACGGAACACAAATACGGCTGCTAACACTGGCCGTAACTTGAGCGCCCACACCCTTGTTTTATTGATTTCAATTGGAAACAAGGCTTGGAATCAGTTGGAAATACAGCCCAATCAACGGCCAGTCCGTTTTCACGGAGTTCTGCCTCTTGCGAGCCAACACACGTAAAGGCGCGCGCAGGAACACCTGAACGCATACATGCACACAAAAAGCAACGGAGCACCCTTTAATGACCCGATCACAGCCCAAAAACAACGGGAAAACGGGATAGCTGAACGAGGAGGCTCTGCATCAGGCCAATAGACTGGGAGCATCTGTTCAGGAATAAGGATACAGATGCCAAATGGGAGTGCTTTAAATCAGTTGTGAGTAGCAACGTTACAAAATGTATTCCTACGGGTAACAAATATAAGCGGCTAAAATTAAACCCCTCATAGCTGACACCTGTGGTTAAAAGGGCAATAAAGAACAAAAAAAGGGCATTTGCACATTACAAGGCTGAACTCTCAGCTGTAACACTTGAGAAGTATAAACTAGTAAATAAAGTGTGTAAGAAAGAAATAAGGTTGGCAAAAGCACAAAATGAACGAGATGTGGCCAAAGAAAGCAAAACAAACCCTAAACGATTTTTCGAATATATTAATTCGAAGAAAACTAAATCAGAACAGGTAGGTGCCCTAATTAATGATAATGGGGAAATGGTCACTGGGGATGAGGATAAGGCGGAGCTGTTAAATTGATTCTTTAGCTCTGTGTACACAAGAGAAGCGCAAGGAGCCAACACAGGAGATGCCACTGATAGCAATAGCCCAAGTATAATAATTAACAAGCTAAACATGGATATCATCCAAGAAAAACTAAATAATTTAAATGTGAATAAGACTGGAGGACCAGATGGACTTCACCCAAGAGTTCTCAAAGAACTCAGTTCCGTTATCTCATCACCTCTGTTGTTGATCTTTAAAGACTCACTAGCAACTGGTATAGTGCCAAGGGACGGCAAATGTGGTGCCCATTTTTAAAAAGGGCTCTAGGTCTTCTCCGGGCAATTACAGACCTGTTAGCTTAACATCCATTGTGGGGAAACTGCTCGAGGGACAATTAAGGGACAACATACACGAATATGTAACTATCCATAATATTATACGTGACAACCAACACGGTTTTACTAAGGACAGAAGCTGCCAAACTAACCCGATTGGCTTCTATGAGGAGGTGAGTAGAAGCCTGGACAGAGGGGCAGCTGTGGATATAGTTTTTCTGGATTTTGCAAAAGCATTTGACACTGTCCCCCATAGACGCTTATTGGGGAAATTGAGATCTTCAGGATTAGAAAACGCAGCTTGAAACTAGATTGAAAACTGGCTGAAGGATTGTGTGCAGAGAGTTGTGGTTAATGATACCTACTCTGAATGGTTACCAGTTGTAAGCGGTGTACCCCAGGGTTCAGTGCTGGGCCCACTATTATTCAACTTGTTTATAAACGACATAGAAGATGGAATTGAAAGCACTGTCTCTATTTTTGCAGATGACACAAAGATATGTAGCTCTGTGCAATCTATTGAAGAGGTTCACAAGCTTCAGGCTGACTTGGACACATTGAGTGTCTGGGCATCCACTTGGCAAATGAAGTTCAATGTGGAAAAATGTAAAGTCATGCACTTGGGGTCTAATAACCTGAAGGCCACATATGTCCTCGGGGGAGTAAAACTGGGAGAGTCACTTGTTGAGAAGGATCTGGGGGTACTAGTAGATCACAGACTAAATAACAGGATGTAATGCCAAGCAGCTGCTTCCAAGGCCACCAAGATACTAACATGCATTAAAAGAGGCCTGGAATCACGGGATAGAGATGAAATTTTGCCTCTTTACAAGGCACTGGTGCGCCCTCACCTGAAATATGCCGTCCAGTTCTGGGCACCCATTCATAGAAAGGACGCTCTGACTATGGAAAGGGTGCAAAGGAGAGCCACCAAACTAATAAAGGGAATGAAAGATCTTAGTTATGAGGAAAGATTACGAGAATTAAATCTGTTTAATCTGGAAAGGAGACGACTGAGGGGGAACATGATTAACTTGTATAAATATATAAATGGACCATACAAAGAATATGGGGGAACACTATTTCATGTAAAATCCTCTCTAAGGACAAGGGGACACTGCCTTCGATTGGAAAAAAAGAAATTTAGTCTCCGGAGGCGACAATCGTTTTTTACCATAAGAACTATAAATCTATGGAATAGCCTCCCACAGAAGCTTGTTACAGCATCAACCACTGACAGCTTCAAAAAAGGATTAGATGCTTATTTAGAAGAAAATAACATTAACTGTTACTATTAGCGGTTATCAATAAAAAAAAAGACAAAAAATAAAATAAATATCTTCCCCTTTAAAATAAAAAATAACTTCCCCCTACCCCAACACCCTTGGTTGAACTTGATGGACATATGTCTTTTTTCAACCATATTAACTATGTAACTATGTAACAAGCCTGACGAGAATTGAGTCTTATGGCTGATTCAATATACTCAAGGCTTTTATGGTCAGTATAAACTGTAAAGGGGTGCAGAGAGCCTTTTAACCAATGCCGTCATTCCTCAAAAGCCAGTTTTATTCCTAACAGTTCTTGATTTCCTAAATCATAATTTTGCTCAGCTGGACAAAACTTTTGTGAGAAATAAGCACAGGGATGTAATCTTTCTGGATCACCAGAATATTGCGAGAGGACAGCTCCCATCCCGAGTTCTGAAGCATCCACTTCCAAAAGGAATGGACGATTAATATCTGGATGGATCAATACTGGAACTGGAGCTGACTTAAAGCTGACGTTAAGGTCTGAAAGACCTGAAAGACCTTTACTGCTGAAGGAGGCCAATTCTCCACAAAAGCACATTTCCGGGTTAGGTCTGTTAAAGGGGCCACAATCGAAGAGAGTACCTTTATGAAACGCCTGTAGAAATTGGCGAAACCTAGGAACCTCTGAGGGGCCTTTAGGGATTTAGGCTGTTCCCACTCCAATACTGCAGACACCTTGGAGGGATCCATAACCAGACCACGATTAGAGACCAGATAACCCAAGAAAGGGACTTTGGAGACCTCAAATACACACTTATATCGTTTGGCATAGAAACTTTTAGCCCGTAACTTTTGTAAGACTGCTTTAACATGCAGATGGTGTTCTAGCACTGAGCGAGAGAAAATGAGGATATCATCAGGATAAGCCACCACAAATCGACCCAAATATTCACAAAATACATTGTTAACAAAATCTTGGAAGACCGCGGGAGCATTGCAAAAATCAAAAGGCATAACCAAGTACTCATAGTGCCCATCCACGTTAAAGTCCGCTTCCATTCATCTCCTTGGCGTATGCGAATTAAATTATAGGCTCCCCTAAGATCTAGTTTAGTAAAAATCTGAGCCCCAGATACCTGGTTCAAGAGATCATCAATTAAAGTCAACGGGTACCTGTTCTTGACTGTGATTTTATTTAAGCCTCTGTAATCGATACAGGGTCGTAACCCTCCGCCCTTCTTTTCAACAAAGAAGAACCCTGCCCCTGATGGGGGAGTGGAGGGGCGGATAAATCCTTTTTTTTAGATTCTCCAAAATATATTCCTTCATGGCTAACTCCTCTGGACGGGTGAGATTTTAAATCTTCCCCCTAGGGGGCATGGTACCCGGTAACAAATCAATGGGACAATCATAGGCCCTATGAGGAGGAAGCGAGTCGGCAGACATTTCAGAGAACACATCTGCCCAATCAGCATAGGGCGGAGGAAACCCCTCCAGAAAGACATTGGTCGTCTTCGGAGCAGTACAAAAACAGTGGTCTAGACAAAACGAGCTCCACCTAGACAAATCTCCAGTTACCCAATTAATGACAGGATTGTGGGTCCCTTAACCAAGGGAACCCAAGGACTACAGGGGTAACAGGAAACTCCAAGACCAGGAATTCTAATTCCTCAGAATGAGAGGAATGCACGATTCATTTCAAAAAAGGGGTTTTATAGGAAACCAATCCCCCCAGGATAGGCTCATTATTAACCGCCAGAACATGAAAGGGGTTTTCTAAAGGGATCAATGGAATACCCAGATTGGATACAAGACCAAAACATTGCTAGCCACCCCACTGTCGATAAAGGCAGTGACAGACTACCTGGAGGTTCCCCAAAAATCATGGCAGGCAAAAGCAATTTATTAATATAAGGGAAAGGTACCTGGTCACCTAGATGAGTTCCCTCAACCACATCTAGTCGCTGAAGTTTCCCACCGATGACTTCTTATTGGGACAGATCTTAGCAAATTGACTTGGGTTCCCACAATACAGACACAGGCCCTGCGTCCTACATCTCGTTTTTTTCGGTTTGGGAGAGGCAAGTCATGCCAGGTTGTATGGGCTCATCTGGCAATGAAGAAGATGCGGCAGTGGGACCCATAGGAGAAGACTCTTTGCGAAGAGAACCCCTGTGCTGATCTCTAACTCTTTCCAGATGTCGTTCCCTGAGTCACCTATCCACCTTGATGGCTACCTGCATATACTCATCCAGGTTCTTAGGCTGAGGGAAGTTCACTAAGGCATCCTTAATGCTTTCTGAGAGCCTGATTCTGAAACTACAAAGGACTGGGTCGTTCCATCGGGAGTCGTAATTCAGCGCTGTATTCCTCCGTTTCCTTTGTGTCAGGCTTCGCAACTTAGCGTCCGGCATCAAAGCCCTGTCAGGGTCTGCATACAGGACCTCCTTGGCGGAGAAAAAACAGAGACATTGCCCCGTTTGCCGGGACGCTTTAAACGCCTTGCTGGACACAGTTGCCCCCAGGACTTCGTAGCGCAAAGGATGTAGACTTACAGGGGTGAAGGCGGATGAACCCAAGGCAAGATTGGGCAATGTCGGGTAAGCTGGGGTCATACACGGGTAGTCAGTTCTTACTAGCACAGCACCAAAGGGAAAGACAAGAGAAGAGTCAAGGTCGAGTCAGAGGTCACGGGTATACAGCACAAGGGATAAGACGGATTTGTGGTCAGGATACAAGCAGGAGTTGGTCCAGGCGGCAATCACGGGATGGTCAAGCAAGACAAGGTCGGCAACAGAAACGAACAAGGATCTCCGACAATATCACACCCAGCACCACGCTATCATGGGCAGTGAACAAGTGACATGGGAGTGCTTATGTAGGATAACGTTGAAGGGGATTGGTTAGGGGAGCACTCGGGCTTGATTGGCTAATCTGCTAACTGTGGGCCGATTGCCCAATAACTTTATTCGATAACTAGTAATTCTTAGGGCTCATTGGCCCTTTAAATTAACCAGCACCACCGGAGGTCATAAGAAAGCCGTGCTTGTGCACGCAAGCACGGTCAGCTGAACTGAGGAAGCGGTGAGGTGAGGTGGGGGCAGGCACACTCTGAGCCGCTCGAGCCAACGTTGCTTGAGCTGACACTGTTTGAGCCGGCACTCGGCGGGGATGCGGCTGTCGGGTGGAGAGAGAGCCCGCCAACCTCTGAAGCCTGCGCTGCCTGCAGACACCGAGAGACGGGAAAGAAGGTAAGTTGACTGTGACAGTCAGCCATGCTGGGATTTAACAGATGCTGGAATTTAGAGAGCTAGGTTGTGAGAGAAGTCACAGAACAAATCTGGGGTGTGCTAGTGCCATCTCAGAGCTTCCTGCAGGATGAGATTGTCCTCTTGGTTGAGTGTATCCCCCAGCAGAGAGTGTCCTCCAGGATGAGAGTGTCCTCCTGGTTCATTCCTCAACTTCGACTGGTTCATGCATCCTATTGTTCCTACTTTCTTTTCTTTCTCTTATGATTCACATAAACTGAACTTTCAAATGTAACAACGTTGGTGTTATTGTGTGATTTTTTTTGCTTAATTTACCAAAAAGAAAAATTCACATCCCAACCCAAATCTTGGCATGAGCACTAAAGTGTGAGATAAATTGCATGTTACCACCTGCCGTTCCTATACGTCTGATGCCTGTCGTTCCTCTGCCTTGCCTGGCCAGCCATGGTATCAGGGCAGTTATTGCATGTGGAGCAAAGCAAGCTAACCATATTGTTGGAGGACACTTTTAGATTGTCTTGTTGGGTTGATCCCACCAACCACCACCCTCCAATTACTGTTTTTAAAAATACTCTTTTTCTGTGTTATCCAGGGTGTGTTTTGGATGATGCATTGTTCTTGTACTTCCTGGAAACATAAAAGTTTTTATCGCTAACTGCTTTGTTTCCTTGGCAACACACTCCAGTTGCCCAGCATCTAATCTATGGGTAATCCTTGACCTTTGCTATTGCAGAAGCATGACTGCCATAACAAATGTATATCTTCCAACAAATAACTGAACACTGCAGAAATAGCACCACTGTTTATGTGTGTGCTCCTCCTCTTATTGTAAACTGGGGGCCATCAGAGTTCTCTGCAGAAAGAGTAGTGATGAGCCAAACAAGTCTTTATTTGGTTTGAGAGCAATTTGGTTGATGTGTCAAACTGTTTGGAATTCTGGTAGTCGAATTCAAAGCCGTATAAATATTTGAGGCCAACAAATAACTGAACATGGCAAAATTTGTGCCCTCCTCATCTTAATAAACTTGTAAAGGGGCCATCATACTTCACTACAAGTTCTCTGTCGAAACCCTGAAAAGTAGAGGTGAGCTGAACAAGTCATAATTTGGTTTGAGAACAATTTGATTGAAGTTGTCAAGCTATGTGTGGTTCTGATACTTGAATATGAACCCTATAAAAGTTTATGGAAAAAAAATATGTCGTGAGTATTCTCTACAGCAGAGGTATCCCTCTAAATGAAAAGTCTCTCTACAACAATCAAACACCTCTAAATGGCATAGGAATGACCCCAAAGTGTGTGTAGTGATTGGCTTAATGATGGTAGTGGAATGCACAGATTGGCTGTAGAGTACAGTAGTTGAATGCATGGATAGGGTGAACATTGGCCCAATCACCTACAATGACTTACAATCTTCTATTACAGACTGAAGAACGCTGGATCATGTGAATGTAAATAATCCACACCCCTAAACCATGCACCCACTACGCCCATCACAAACAAAGCCATCCCACTTTGTAGGACCACCAAAAAATGGTCTGTTTAACTATATTGGAGAACCATTGCAGACAGGCCACCTTCTACCAAAACATTATGTAGATTCATCTGTAAAGAGTGAAAGGAAAGGGCGGACCCTAACAGGAACCATTAAAAATTAGAGATATAGCTTTGGTATAATCTTTATATTGTTTTGGGTGGTAAGTGTGAATACAGATCCCTAGTTTCCTACGTTTTTAAACATGATTTTAACTATCTGGAATGGTGGATCCTATTCCAGCAGGCAGCCTGCTTTCAGGCAATGGTGTTTAAACAGATCCCATTCCAGCAGTCTCCAAAAAGGAGTCAACCGACATCTAATGGCTTCCTGATCTTCAGCGATTTGTGGCTTCCGAGTTATTCTGTAAAATTCAGTTTTCCTGTGTATTCCTGATATCCTGAAATCTCTGCTTTCTCAACCAATCCACTGCAAGAAAAGAGGGACACCCACAATACCCTCTAAAAAGTGCCAAGGATGAAACAGTTGCACCACTTTAAGGGTCTAAAAAATATTCAAATTTATTGACTAATTACATATATTTACAATCACAATGAACATTAAGACTATACAATAACAACTACATGACATAAACATTTAAAACCACAAGGGGGCGCTGGAGGTCTGTCTCAGTGCAAAAAGTAAAATACTCTCCATTAAAAGTGTGTATCAAAATCCTATATACTATAACTAGTATGCTCTCAGATGCAAAAGTGCAAAAATACAACAAAAAATGTGCTAAACCCACCTATTAATCAATTCAGATCCACATGAGTGTACAAAAATAAAGCAGAATAACATACCATTGAGCAAGAAAACACGCCGTGGTGATGGAAGTGAAAGAGAAAGAAATGAACAAAAGTGCATACAGACCAACCAGACGTGGACCCCCCACAGGTAACAACGCCGAGCGCGTTCGTAGTGTCTCCTGCACTACTTCAAGGGCGCTCTTTAGTTTGGCTATGCCTGCTCTTTTGGTCCCAGCTTGACTCCTATCTTATAAGCTTCCACTGCCTGCACCAACCATTGCACTTGTGACCTACTGACCCTGGAACCTCCACAGATTATGCTACTCACCCAATCTAGCTCCCAACCCTCCATTTACTGTATTAACCAAGCCTAGTGTTCCAGCATCTCGTTCCCTGGTCACATGATCTGAACCGTCCTGGCAGCCCAGCCTGTCTGTCCAAGTGCAGGAGCTCTAGATAAAGGGAGGTTTTAGATTACAGGTTTCCAGGTCACGTGTCCTGTCGGTTCTGCTCAGTTATCGGGATTAGGGCTTCGCAGCTACCCATACTTATACGATCTGTTAAAGGATAGTACAAGTTAATTTGATATATATATATATATATATATATATATATATATATATACCATTTGTCAGCAGAAATATTTTTTTCCGGGAAACAAGACATTAAGAACTACACATTGAACTGCTGCCTTTTCCAAGTTACTTTCCCGTGACATCTTTGCTAGTTAACATATAAGACGTATGTTCTGCTAGTCTAGGAACTAAACTGAAATGTCTCATTATCATTGTTCTTAGATACATTTAGTTACATTCATGTTACTGTTTATTAATATAATTAATAATATAATGAACAGTTGCAGCAGGAGTTGCACATCATACCAAACATCAAATGGGATATACACTGTGGCTAGAAAATCATAATTATTTATGAAAAGCCATTTGGAGTTCGGTGTCAAATGAAATGTAAAATTACGCTGAGTTACAAAATAACATTTTCGAGTTAGAAAATAACATTTTCGAGTTAGAAAATAACATTTTCGAGTTAGAAAATAACATTTTCGAGTTAGAAAATAACATTTTCGAGTTAGAAAATAACATTTTCTTAATTTTCATGTATATCTGGGAAAGGTCTGATATCGTTCAGATTCAGAAATATCTGCTCTCTGCACAATAGGAAACTCCCATAACTGGGATAGACCTTTTCCAGAGGCGTAGCTAGGCTTTCTGGCACCTAGGGGCAATGATTTGAAACGGTGCTCCCATCTGTGCTCAAGCCCCCATTCAGCAACCCCCTGACCCGCTGCACCTGGGAGCACGTGCCCCGCCTTTTCACACCTCTTGCTGGTGCCTAAAAGCTACAGCCCAAAAGTACCAATTCAGCTCATTTCCCCCTAACCACTGATGAAAGACCACTGGGCATTAACAACTTACATGAGAATCCCCATACAGTACGCTAAGTATCCTTCTCTCACTTTCTCTCTCAAAACTGGTGAACCTCTCTCTACTTCTGGTTCTCCCCCAATTCCTTTCTAAACCTCTTTCCCAGTCTCTCTCTTTCTCTATACTTGTGCAACTCCCTCTGTATAACTTAGGGACAATTTAGATTAGTAGCTGGGACTGTACACACATGTGTTATAGGCATAGACAGAAGACAAATTCAATGTGATACAATAGGATATAGACGGAGACTGATAATATATTATATTATTTGTTATGATTATGAAATAATTATATTAATATTCATACTAATTATAGATATTTCAATCCTCCTCTTTCACTATACCCCAGCCAATGGAGGGCTTTCTCACCCAGCAAATCAGCCTGACAATCAGGGAGGCACTGAGTTTGTTGGCCAGCCAAGGACGATAAATGGAGTAATCCTAAAATATAGATAATATGATAGCAAGCAGTAAAATCAGCTAGTTTGATTAGTGTGATTATTTGTATCATTCTTTTTCGTATTGTCTAATCTATTTAGTGGAATCTGCAAGGCCTGGAGGGGGAAGTCATCTGATAGCCAAAGCTGGTTCAGTTTGGTAAAGGTCAGGCGAGCCACATTATCTTTGCTCAGGTGGATTAAAGTCAAGCTTACTGGTCATGCACATATCTTACATGCATAGTATGACATGCGGTTAAAGTAGACCCAAACCCAGTATTTTGACTATCCTGGGTTTTGGTCCTTTCCCCGGGGGCGCACCCTTCGCTTACCTCTAACGCGCCAGCCATTTGTTAATTGCCAGTGCAGGCACGCTCCCTGTTAGAGGGAGACAGAAGATGCGGCCGCCAGAGCTGCTCTTAGACGTGCCGTAGGACCGGGAATAGGTGAGCTGGGTTCGGCAATGTGGGGGGTTTCACTCAGCGGGGGCACCCCCCATAGGGGGGGATAGTCAAAACTATAGACTATTCTGTGTTTTGGTCACTTTAAATACTGCACAATCATGTGATCCAAATATGGCAATGCAGTACAGCAAAAAACAAGTACATTTAGCAACTAAGGTATAGAAACTTTAAATTGAAGTTTAAATTAAAATAAGTTTTGGTATAGGCCAGCAGATAAGCAAAGAAGTCCAGTTTCCAATGGGTTGCAGAATAACTGGTGAGGTCCCTCTAAAAAGCAAATGCAGCACTAGAACACATTTCAGGTGTCGCCTCATTAGCCCACTTAGGCTGGTAGCCGGTAATACATCAACTTAATGTGAGGTGGGGACCCAGAGTCAGGCTGGGCACACCCCTTGCCATGAGCCTGCCCTGACCACGTCACTTCTGGACAGGAAATCCAGACATTTGGGCACCTCAAAGTTATGTAGAATTATGAAAATCCCATCTATATTACACATAAACCCCAATTTCAGAAGTAGGAGATTATACCACATGCATGGGTCTCCTGTAGTCCCTTGACACTGAGGGGCTGAGATCTGTACAACTCAGGTTAGGAGCCAAATACATACCCCCTAATCATCACGATTTGGGCAGACCTGTCCCGCGATAGCATTGCGATCCCCGCATACTGCACGATGACCCTCTTACTGCGGGAAGTCGGAGGATATGCATGTAGCTTTCACCCCCACCATGCCACTGCGCCCTCTACCCCCACCCACCATCCACTCCCCTCCTCAATGCAGGCAGACTTCTCCGCCAGTGCTTTCGGCAATGAGAGCTCATTAGCCAATCGGCTGACGGGGAGTGAGCAAGTAGGCGTGACCGGGATTGGTGTGTGTGATCCTGCTCACCGTATGATGCATGGAAGGGAGCAGGGAGGAGGCAGCAGCCAACACCAAGGGAGCCAGGAAGGAACTGGATTTTGCTGGACCCAGGGGTTTCACACATTGGGGCATAAGAATTTGGGATGCTTCAGGGGAAAGCTTTTGGCCTGCCCTGTTGGGTTTTGTTTCACTTTAATGTTGTCCCAATCAAGTCACAGGGTAACCCCGTTGCCCTGCCACCCTCCCCTGGTACTGAAGGAAGGTAAGGTGTCGATGGGTGGTAAGTTTAGTGTGTTTAGGTGTGGTATGGGCACGGCTAGGGGGCGTGGGGTGCCTACCCATGTGTCTCTCTTTCCCATCTTTAAAAGTTGTGAGGTATGGCCAAATAGAACAGGGGTGTCTCAAAGCATATCCAGAACCCCATCCATGATACCAGCATGGACATTGACACAGAAATTTAGGTGACATTTAAGATATAGCTAATCACTGCTAGGAGGCAGGGATCAAGGCTCATCCTGGGGGGGGGGAGTGTCCCAACACTGTATAAGACACGCGAGAGCCCAGACCTCTCTGTCATTGTCAGGGGAAGATCATGACAGCATTTTGCGTTGGAAGAACCAGGAGGTCACAGGCTGCCTTACCCCTTCCTGGGGTTACCCTTCACCAAGGTCTACCATCTCATGGTAACTGGCATACATTTCCTTTGCTCATTTTGCCCTTCTGGGCTGTATATGTATCTAGTTTATTTAGTGTGCTCTTCAAGCGATTAAATATATAACTTAATCTTGGGCTGCTCTGTTATCTTGATCTTGAGCTCACTCTCCCACTCTTCCTTGCTTCCTTCAACAGTTTATTAGAACGTATGGTCACAACTTGACCCCTAAATATTATACTACATCCTTTCTTAATCCCTAAATTGAATTAACTTCCCAATTCGACTTCTACACTTTATTTTACTGTATACGTTTAACTTATCTTGCCCCTAAACCTGTACCAGCCAACTAAACCTCTTTAACACTAACCTTTAATCCCTTCTCTAAACCTAACCCAAGACTGGAACTGTTCCCTAAAAGTAACCCCCTGCACCTGACCAGAGATGTAACCCCCAGGCCTCACGTGATGCCTGAATCCTAATCAAAGATGTGGTGTGACAATCTTCCACCCAAGAAATTCTGCACATCTGATATGTCTTCATTTTATAGACAATCACCAGGAATTGCTGACAGAAGGAGGCGAAACATATTATTTCCTAGACACCTCCTGTAAGCATGGCTCTTTTATTTGCAAATTAATGGCAGCGTGTTAAACTGGTGCATCGCTAAATGACAATCAATGTGTGACTCAGCAATGTAGCCCGAGAGCAAAACATGTTTATCGAATCAGAGAAAATATGAAACCTCTTCCCCGTGCTTATACAGCACTATCATACTTGTCATGTACCTTCCACTACACAGCCATTTCTATGTGGCCCATAGAGGGGGAGAGGGCAGTCATAGACTTTCTGAATTTTCATGTTCCCTGGTGGTTTTAGGGAACCTTAAGTGGACCTCCAGCTGTTTTTGGTACAAATGGTTTCCGCTGAATTACTGTATATGAGCATTCAAAACAGCAGAAATATGGTGAATACAGACTATATCCAGTTATTTACACACATGAGATTTATATGCAATACAACAATTTAGTATGTCAAGGCATTAGGCCCCAATTTAAAAAAAAAAGCGCAATAAGTGGAAAAAGCATCACAATGCAATGGTTGGCTCAAGGAAGGAGAGGCACATTTTTATTAAAAACATTTAATTAAAATGTAATATTACATTTTTTAAAATTTGCAATGCCAATTCTGCAAGTCTTTATTAAAAAGAAATGCAGGAATGTGAAGCGTACTTCTTGTAGGCATAAACAGTACAATTAAAAACTAGTACTTTTTTGTGTTGAAAGGCACATAAAACACATCAAATATACTTTACTTAACTTACATGAACCAAAAATAAAACACATATTACATTTTGTTCAACAGAAACTTAGTGATACATTTTTTTTATTAGATCACAGATTACAGTTTAAAAGAAATTATGAAATGTAAAAAAGAAGAAAAAAAAGGGGGGAAGGGGTAGTAGAGGAGGGGTAAGATCCACAGCTGGAATGTGCACATGCAATATATGACCACTATACTTGCCATGTGTGCATACAAAAAAACTTTTGAGCACAAAGTCACATTAAAACAAAAATTATTTAGGATGCAAAATAGCTATTTGGAGCCATCTTAGCTTGACGTTTACCAATTACATGAGTAGTTTGCTTTTCTGAATTTAAGTTTGCTTTGCCGAAGGATAGAAAACCACTATATTGAGAAAAATATGTTTTCCACTCTGTAGATACATCTGGCCTGGTTATATCAAGCCGTTGCTTACATCACTGGCGAGTGTCAGGCCCCGTGGGACACCCGCCTTCAAGGTAAGCCCACAACCCCTAATCTCTGCTGTTAGCTTCACCTTTAGTCAAGCCCCCATTTGCCGGGACGCTTTATACGCCTCGCTGGACACAGTTGCCCCAGCACTTAATAGCACAAAGGATGTGAGCTTACAGGGGGTGAAGGCGGATGAACCAGAGGCCAGTCTGGGCAATGTCGGGTAAGTACTGGAAACAGTTCGGGTGTTTTGGAAACAGGTAAGTACTGGAAGCAATTCGGGTGCTCGGGAGAAATCAAGCAAAGTCAGACGTCAAGCCAAGGGTCACACCGGGAGGTCAGAGAGCTGCGCAGCACAAAGGGATGAGACGGAGATGTGGTCGAGATTCAAGCAAATGGTCAATAACTACATGTACAGGAAATCACAGGAGAAATCACAAAGCCAGCTAAACTCTATCACAGGCACTGACACACTGAAGTGATAATCCCTTTATAGGACTGAACCCGACTGGATTGGACAGGGAGGCAGTGACTGTGATTGGTGCACTTTAGATCTGTGTGCTGATTGGTGCACTTCGGATCTATGGTTTGCTTGGTGCTGATTGCCCCAGCTGAACTTTAAAGGCGTACCGCCCAGAGCTGGACCTCCTAGGCTTAGCTCTTTTAAACAGCCTCCAGCGGCCGCACTGTGTGCAGCACCACCGGAGGACATAAGCTGACTGTACTCGTGCGCAAGCACAAGTCGAATGACAGTGGACGAGGGAGGAGGGCGCGCTCGGCGACGCACGCACCGCTGGAGCTGGCACCTGAGTCGAAAGGGGCTGCTGGGCAGGAGAAACCCCGGCCAGTTGCCTAAGAACACCACGGGCATGGACTGAAGGTAAGTCATTCATGACAGCGAGGAAGTCGCCATTTCTAGTCAGTGATTAAGACAGGGATTTATTAACTAGAGAGGCTTCTGGTGTCAATTAGACATTCGACACAAGGTTAATGGGACCCTGTTCTCGCTGAGATTCTCTGAATCTAAACTTTGATTATTGAAGTATTTATAAGTATTTTTGAAATCAGCTGAGTGTATTTTAGCTTATGAATTGCTTAATAAAGTTTATTTAGGCAGCGGGAGTGAGAGCCAAAGCCGGAATGAGCGGTAGAAGCCAGGGCAGGGGACACCTATCCCCCCCAGCTCCTTGCTTCTGCTGCTCACTTCTGGCTGTCTGGTAGCAGCAAACGGCTGTCAAGGGACTATCTTTTGCAAGGAGGTAAATAGTAAAAAAAATATATAAAAGGACTATTTAAAGTGTGTGTATGTTTTTTTGCACTTAAACCTTTGTGAACTGGTAAGAGCCCCCCATACCAGTTAAAATGGCAGCAAAAGCTGCCAAGTCACCTGCGGCAAGCAAGCAGATGACTTGCCAACTCCCTGCCCCATTTTCTGTATTCCCAAAGCCAAGAAGAGTGAAGAGGAGCCCAGTGCCTGTGTGGGCTATGTGGGCTGGTCGGACTAGGGCTAGGGTTGGCTGTTTAGCCTATGCACCTTGGTCTACCAGCCCCCATAGCTGGTGCCTGGGCTGGTTTTGCTGGTGGGGGGAGCGAACTGTTTTATTTTTACTTTTAAGGGTTTAACCCTTGATAGTGTGATTGATGTATTTTCTCATAAAGCAATTTTCAGTTTGGAGTGTCTCATGGACAGGAATGGGTATCTGCTGATACATATGTGGTACCATTGTAATCAGGAGGATTGGGGCTTTATCAAGCAATATGAGTTTCTCGAAAAACCTAAATGCGTTTTTAGTATGTATGTAGCAGTAAATCTGGCCTTGAATAAACGCATGGACCGAGAGAAAAGAGAGGAGTGAAAAGCAAAGGTACAAAGAGAGAGGGATGAAGGGCGGAGTTACAAAGAGAGAGTAGTAGAAGGTAGGGTCACAAAGAGAGAGGAGTGAAAGTGGAGTTACAAAGAGGGAGGGGGAAAGGGCAGGGTTACTAAGAGAGAGGGGCGAAAGGTGGAGTTACAAAGAGAAAGTAATAAAAGGAGGAGTTACAAAGAGAGAGGGGTAGAAGGTGGGGTTACAAAGAGAGGGTATGTAAAAGGCGGAGTTACAAAGAAGGAGTGATGAAAGGCGGAGTTACAAAGAGGGAGGGGGAAAGGACGGCGTTACTAAGAGAGAGGGGTGAAGGGTGGAGTTACAAGGAGAAAGTAATAAAAGGAGGAGTTACAAAGAGAGGGGTAGAAGGTGGGGTTACAAAGAGAGAGTAGGTAAAAGGTGGAGTTACAAAGAGGGAGGGGAAAAGTGCAGGGCTACTAAGAGAGAGGGGTGAAAGGTGAAGTTACATAGAGAAAGGAACAAAGGGAGGAGTTAAAAATAGAGAGGGGTAGAAGGAGGGGTTACAAAGAGAGGGCAGGTGAAAGGCGGAGTTACAAAGAGAGAGAGTTAGAAGGTGGGATTACAAAGAGAAAGCAGGAGAAATGTGGAGTTACAAAAAGGGAAGGGGGAGAAGGCAGGGCTGCAAAAAGAGAGGGATAAAATGAGGTGTTAGAGAGAAGGATAGAAGGTGGGGTTAGAAAGTGAGAGAGATGAAGGGTGGAGTTACAAAGAGCGAGGGGTAGAAGCTGGGGTTACAAGGAGAGAGGGATGAAAGGTGGTGTTACAAAGAGAGGGGTAGAAAGTGCAGTGACATGGGGGCTGAAAGGTGGAGTTACAAAGAGAGGGATGAAAGGAGGAGTTACAGAGAGAGAAAGATGAAAGGAGAAGTTACAAATTTAGAAGGGTAGAAGGTGTGGTATGGGGGGGTGAAAGGCGGCATTACAAAGAGAGAGGGGTAAAAGGTGGAGTTACAAAGAGAGAGGGGTAGAAGGTGGGGTTACATAGGGCAGAAGGTAAGGTTACAAAGAGAGGGGGAAAAAGGTGGCATGACAAAGAGAGAGGGATAGCAGGTGAAAGAGAGGAGTGAAATGTGAAGTTACAAGGAGAGAGGACTGAAAGGTGGGAGAGGGGTAGTAGGCGTAGTGACATGGGGGGGGTGAAAGGCAGAGTGACATAAAAGGAAAGGGTGGATGGCGGAGTTTGAAAAAAATGAGAGTGATAGAAGGCGAAAATCTGTCCTTTAATGAAAAATGGAGAACTAAAATGCCAAAGCTTACAAAATAGGCCATGATGATAAGTGTTATATTTAGGGAATCTAAATGGATTGCTTGAAGTGATAGAGAGGCTCTGACACAGGCACTTCACAGGTGCAGAGCTTTCTCTCACCCTCTCTGCTTCGCGCCCACTATTCTCTCCCAAGGACATGGCACAATGACGAGTGACGTCATGCTCAACGCTGTAAACATCAATCCAAGGTTGCTATGATTGGAGAATATATTACCATAAGAAATCAGAGCCAGGTTATGGAATGGTTGGGAGTACTTTTTTCAGATTCTTTTTTCAGTTTTGAAACTATTTAAAGACATAGACATTGACGTACTGAGTACAGCGCTGACTTGTAAATTAAAGCTTTACTGTACTAAGAGAGAGTGGTAATGAGACCCGGTATACCAGGCAAAAAAGGATGACACTGTGGGGTGCAGTGAATGGAGAGCTGCAGGGTGAGGAAAGTGGGAAAGGCTGGGAGTGCAGAAAGAGACTAAAGTTAGTGCAGAAAAGAGAGGGATATAAGGCAGGTTACAAAGAGAAAGGAGTGAAAGGTGGAGATAAAATGAGAGAGGGGTAAAAGGCGGGGTTACGAAGAGAGAGAGGGTGAAAAGCGTAGTTACAAATAGAGGGGTTAAATGCAGTTACATAGAAGAAGGGGACAGTTACGAAAAGAGAGGAGTGAAAGCCGGGGTTACAAAGAGGGAGGGGATAAAAGACAAAATTATAAAGAGAGAGCTAGTAAAAGGTGGAGTTACAAAGAGGAAGGAGTAGATAAATGAATTACAAAGAGGGAGGGGGTGGAAGGTGGCATTACATTACAGGGAGGGGTAGAAGGCAAACAAAAGAGTGAACTAGTGAAAACAAAGAGTGAGCTGGTGAAAGGTGGAGTTACAAAGAGAGAGGGGTAGAAGGTGGAGTTACACAGGGAAAGCTGTTACAAGGTGGAGTTACAAAGAGAGAGAGGAAGAAGGCGGGGTTACAAAGAGAGGGCTATTACAAGGTGGTGTAACAAAGAGAGAGGGGTAGAAGGTGGAGTTACATAGGGAGAACCGGTTGAAAGTTGGAGTTACATAGAAAGCTGGTGAAAGGTGGAGTTACAAAGAGAGAGGGGAAGAAGGCCGGGTTACAAAGAGAGAGCTATTACAAGGTGGAGTTACAAAGAGAGAGAGAGGAAGAATGCGGGGTTACAAAGAGAGAGCTATTACAAGGTGGAGTTGCAAAGAGAGAGAGAGGAAGAAGGCGGGGTTACAAAGAGAGAGCTATTACAAGGTGGAGTTACAAAGAGAGAGATGAAGAAGGCAGAGGTTACAAAGAGAGAGCTATTACAAGGTGGAGTTACAAAGAGAGAAAGGAAGAAGGCAGGGGTTACAAAGAGAGAGCTATTACAAGGTGGCGTAACAAAGAGAGAGAGGAAGAAGGCAGGGGTTACAAAGAGAGAGATATTACAAGGTGGAGTTACAAAGAGAGAGAGAGGAAGAAGGCGGGGTTACAAAGAGAGAGCTATTACAAGGTGGCGTAACAAAGAGAGAGAGGAAGAAGGCAGGGGTTACAAAGAGAGAGATATTACAAGGTGGAGTTACAAAGAGAGAGAGAGGAAGAAGGCGGGGTTACAAAGAGAGAGCTATTACAAGGCAGAGTTAAAAAGAGAGAGGGGAAGAAGGCGGGGTTACAAAGAGAGAGCTATTACAAGGTGGAGTTACAAAGAAAGAGAGGAAGAAGGCGGGGTTACAAAGAGAGAGATATGACAAGGTGGAGTTACAAAGAGAGAGAGGAAGAAGGCAGGGTTACAAAGAGAGAGATATGACAAGGTGGAGTTACAAAGAGAGAGAGGAAGAATGCGGGGTTACAAAGAGAGAGCTATTACAAGGTGGAGTTACAAGGAGAGAGAGGAAGAATGCGGGGTTACAAAGAGAGAGCTATTACAAGGTGGAGTTACAAAGAGAGAGAGGAAGAATGCGGGGTTACAAAGAGAGAGCTATTACTAGGTGGAGTTACAAAGAGAGTGAGGAAGAATGTGGGGTTACCAAGAGAGAGCTATTACAAGGTGGAGTGACAAAGAGAGAGAGAGGAAGAAGGAGGGTTACAAAGACAGAGCTATTACAAGGTGGAGTTACAAAGAGAGAGGGGAAGAAGGCAGGGGTTACAAAGAGAGAGCTATTACAAGGTGGAGTTACAAAGAGAGAGAGGAAGAATGAGGGGTTACAAAGAGAGAGCTATTACAAGGTGGAGTTACAAAGAGAGAGAGGAAGAAGGCCGGGTTACAAAGAGAGAGCTATTACAAGGTGGAGTTACAAAGAGAGAGGAAGAATGCGGGGTTACAAAGAGAGAGCTATTACAAGGTGGAGTTACAAGGAGATAGAGGAAGAATGCAGGGTTACAAAGAGAGAGCTATTACAAGGTGGAGTTACAAAGAGAGAGAGGAAGAATGCGGGGTTACAAAGAGAGCGCTATTACAAGGTGGAGTTACAAAGAGAGAGAGGAAGAATGCGGGGTTACAAAGAGAGAGCTATTACAAGGTGGAGTTACAAAGAGAGAGAGGAAGAAGGCCGGGTTACAAAGAGAGAGCTATTACAAGGTGGAGTTACAAAGAGAGAGAGGAAGAATGCGGGGTTACAAAGAGAGAGCTATTACAAGGTGGAGTTACAAGGAGAGAGAGGAAGAAGGCGGGGTTACAAAGAGAGAGCTATTACAAGGTGGAGTTACAAAGAGAGAGAGGAAGAAGGCGGGGTTACAAAGAGAGAGCTATTACAAGGTGGAGTTACAAAGAGAGAGAGGAAGAAGGCGGGGTTACAAAGAGAGAGCTATTACAAGGTGGAGTTACAAAGAGAGAGAGGAAGAATGCGGGGTTACAAAGAGAGAGCTATTACAAGGTGGAGTTACAAAGAGAGAGAGGAAGAATGAGGGGTTACAAAGAGAGAGCTATTACAAGGTGGAGTTACAAAGAGAGAGAGGAAGAATGCGGGGTTACAAAGAGAGAGCTATTACAAGGTGGAGCTACAAAGAGAGAGAGGAAGAAGGCGGGGTTACAAAGAGAGAGCTATTACAAGGTGGAGTTACAAAGAGAGAGAGGAAGAAGGCCGGGTTACAAAGAGAGAGCTATTACAAGGTGGAGTTACAAAGAGAGAGAGGAAGAATGAGGGGTTACAAAGAGAGAGCTATTACAAGGTGGAGTTACAAAGAGAGAGAGAAAGAATGCGGGGTTACAAAGAGAGAGCTATTACAAGGTGGAGTTACAAAGAGAGAGAGAGGAAGAAGGCGGGGTTACAAAGAGAGAGCTATTACAAGGCGGAGTTACAAAGAGAGAGAGGAAGAATGCGGGGTTACAAAGAGAGAGCTATTACAAGGTGGAGTTACAAAGAGAGAGAGGTAGAATACGGGGTTACAAAGAGAGAGCTACTACAAGGTGGAGTTACAAAGAGAGAGAGAGGAAGAATGAGGGGTTACAAAGAGAGAGCAATTACAAGGTGGAGTTACAAAGAGAGAGAGAGAGGAAGAAGGCGGGGTTACAAAGAGAGAGAGGAAGAATGCGGGGTTACAAAGAGAGAGCTATTACTAGGTGGAGTTACAAAGAGAGAGAGGAAGAATGCGGGGTTACAAAGAGAGAGCTATTATAAGGTGGCGTAACAAAGAGAGAGAGGAAGAAGGCAGGGGTTACAAAGAGAGAGATATTACAAGGTGGAGTTACAAAGAGAGAGAGAGGAAGAAGGCGGGGTTACAAAGAGAGAGCTATTACAAGGCAGAGTTAAAAAGAGAGAGGGGAAGAAGGCGGGGTTACAAAGAGAGAGCTATTACAAGGTGGAGTTACAAAGAAAGAGAGGAAGAAGGCGGGGTTACAAAGAGAGAGATATGACAAGGTGGAGTTACAAAGAGAGAGAGGAAGAAGGCAGGGTTACAAAGAGAGAGATATGACAAGGTGGAGTTACAAAGAGAGAGAGGAAGAATGCGGGGTTACAAAGAGAGAGCTATTACAAGGTGGAGTTACAAGGAGAGAGAGGAAGAATGCGGGGTTACAAAGAGAGAGCTATTACAAGGTGGAGTTACAAAGAGAGAGAGGAAGAATGCGGGGTTACAAAGAGAGAGCTATTACTAGGTGGAGTTACAAAGAGAGTGAGGAAGAATGTGGGGTTACCAAGAGAGAGCTATTACAAGGTGGAGTGACAAAGAGAGAGAGAGGAAGAAGGGGGGTTACAAAGACAGAGCTATTACAAGGTGGAGTTACAAAGAGAGAGGGGAAGAAGGCAGGGGTTACAAAGAGAGAGCTATTACAAGGTGGAGTTACAAAGAGAGAGAGGAAGAATGAGGGGTTACAAAGAGAGAGCTATTACAAGGTGGAGTTACAAAGAGAGAGAGGAAGAAGGCCGGGTTACAAAGAGAGAGCTATTACAAGGTGGAGTTACAAAGAGAGAGGAAGAATGCGGGGTTACAAAGAGAGAGCTATTACAAGGTGGAGTTACAAGGAGATAGAGGAAGAATGCAGGGTTACAAAGAGAGAGCTATTACAAGGTGGAGTTACAAAGAGAGAGAGGAAGAATGCGGGGTTACAAAGAGAGCGCTATTACAAGGTGGAGTTACAAAGAGAGAGAGGAAGAATGCGGGGTTACAAAGAGAGAGCTATTACAAGGTGGAGTTACAAAGAGAGAGAGGAAGAAGGCCGGGTTACAAAGAGAGAGCTATTACAAGGTGGAGTTACAAAGAGAGAGAGGAAGAATGCGGGGTTACAAAGAGAGAGCTATTACAAGGTGGAGTTACAAGGAGAGAGAGGAAGAAGGCGGGGTTACAAAGAGAGAGCTATTACAAGGTGGAGTTACAAAGAGAGAGAGGAAGAAGGCGGGGTTACAAAGAGAGAGCTATTACAAGGTGGAGTTACAAAGAGAGAGAGGAAGAAGGCGGGGTTACAAAGAGAGAGCTATTACAAGGTGGAGTTACAAAGAGAGAGAGGAAGAATGCGGGGTTACAAAGAGAGAGCTATTACAAGGTGGAGTTACAAAGAGAGAGAGGAAGAATGAGGGGTTACAAAGAGAGAGCTATTACAAGGTGGAGTTACAAAGAGAGAGAGGAAGAATGCGGGGTTACAAAGAGAGAGCTATTACAAGGTGGAGCTACAAAGAGAGAGAGGAAGAAGGCGGGGTTACAAAGAGAGAGCTATTACAAGGTGGAGTTACAAAGAGAGAGAGGAAGAAGGCCGGGTTACAAAGAGAGAGCTATTACAAGGTGGAGTTACAAAGAGAGAGAGGAAGAATGAGGGGTTACAAAGAGAGAGCTATTACAAGGTGGAGTTACAAAGAGAGAGAGAAAGAATGCGGGGTTACAAAGAGAGAGCTATTACAAGGTGGAGTTACAAAGAGAGAGAGAGGAAGAAGGCGGGGTTACAAAGAGAGAGCTATTACAAGGCGGAGTTACAAAGAGAGAGAGGAAGAATGCGGGGTTACAAAGAGAGAGCTATTACAAGGTGGAGTTACAAAGAGAGAGAGGTAGAATACGGGGTTACAAAGAGAGAGCTACTACAAGGTGGAGTTACAAAGAGAGAGAGAGGAAGAATGCGGGGTTACAAAGAGAGAGCAATTACAAGGTGGAGTTACAAAGAGAGAGAGAGAGGAAGAAGGCGGGGTTACAAAGAGAGAGAGGAAGAATGCGGGGTTACAAAGAGAGAGCTATTACTAGGTGGAGTTACAAAGAGAGAGAGGAAGAATGCGGGGTTACAAAGAGAGAGCTATTACAAGGTGGCGTAACAAAGAGAGAGAGGAAGAAGGCAGGGGTTACAAAGAGAGAGATATTACAAGGTGGAGTTACAAAGAGAGAGAGAGGAAGAAGGCGGGGTTACAAAGAGAGAGCTATTACAAGGCAGAGTTAAAAAGAGAGAGGGGAAGAAGGCGGGGTTACAAAGAGAGAGCTATTACAAGGTGGAGTTACAAAGAAAGAGAGGAAGAAGGCGGGGTTACAAAGAGAGAGATATGACAAGGTGGAGTTACAAAGAGAGAGAGGAAGAAGGCAGGGTTACAAAGAGAGAGATATGACAAGGTGGAGTTACAAAGAGAGAGAGGAAGAATGCGGGGTTACAAAGAGAGAGCTATTACAAGGTGGAGTTACAAGGAGAGAGAGGAGGAATGCGGGGTTACAAAGAGAGAGCTATTACAAGGTGGAGTTACAAAGAGAGAGAGGAAGAATGCGGGGTTACAAAGAGAGAGCTATTACTAGGTGGAGTTACAAAGAGAGTGAGGAAGAATGTGGGGTTACCAAGAGAGAGCTATTACAAGGTGGAGTGACAAAGAGAGAGAGAGGAAGAAGGGGGGTTACAAAGACAGAGCTATTACAAGGTGGAGTTACAAAGAGAGAGGGGAAGAAGGCAGGGGTTACAAAGAGAGAGCTATTACAAGGTGGAGTTACAAAGAGAGAGAGGAAGAATGAGGGGTTACAAAGAGAGAGCTATTACAAGGTGGAGTTACAAAGAGAGAGAGGAAGAAGGCCGGGTTACAAAGAGAGAGCTATTACAAGGTGGAGTTACAAAGAGAGAGAGGAAGAATGCGGGGTTACAAAGAGAGAGCTATTACAAGGTGGAGTTACAAAGAGAGAGAGGAAGAATGCGGGGTTACAAAGAGAGAGCTATTACAAGGTGGAGTTACAAAGAGAGAGAGGAAGAATGCGGGGTTACAAAGAGAGAGCTATTACAAGGTGGAGCTACAAAGAGAGAGAGGAAGAAGGCGGGGTTACAAAGAGAGAGCTATTACAAGGTGGAGTTACAAAGAGAGAGAGGAAGAAGGCCGGGTTACAAAGAGAGAGCTATTACAAGGTGGAGTTACAAAGAGAGAGAAGAAGAATGAGGGGTTACAAAGAGAGAGCTATTACAAGGTGGAGTTACAAAGAGAGAGAGAAAGAATGCGGGGTTACAAAGAGAGAGCTATTACAAGGTGGAGTTACAAAGAGAGAGAGGAAGAATGCGGGGTTACAAAGAGAGAGCTATTACAAGGTGGAGTTACAAAGAGAGAGAGGTAGAATACGGGGTTACAAAGAGAGAGCTATTACAAGGTGGAGTTACAAAGAGAGAGAGGAAGAAGGCGGGGTTACAAAGAGAGAACTATTACAAGGTGGAGTTACAAAGAGAGAGAGGAAGAAGGCGGGGTTACAAAGAGAGAGCTATTACAAGGTGGAGTTACAAAGAGAGAGAGGAAGAATGCGGGGTTACAAAGAGAGAGCTATTACAAGGTGGAGTTACAAAGAGAGAGAGGAAGAAGGCCGGGTTACAAAGAGAGAGCTATTACAAGGTGGAGTTACAAAGAGAGAGAGGAAGAATGCGGGGTTACAAAGAGAGAGCTATTACAAGGTGGAGTTACAAAGAGAGAGAGGAAGAATGCGGGGTTACAAAGAGAGAGCTATTACAAGGTGGAGTTACAAAGAGAGAGAGGAAGAATGCGGGGTTACAAAGAGAGAGCTATTACAAGGTGGAGTTACAAAGAGAGAGAGGAAGAAGGCAGGGGTTACAAAGAGAGAGCTATTACAAGGTGGAGTTACAAAGAGAGAGAGGAAGAATGCGGGGTTACAAAGAGAGAGCTATTACAAGGTGGAGTTACAAGGAGAGAGAGGAAGAAGGCGGGGTTACAAAGAGAGAGCTATTACAAAGTGGAGTTACAAAGACAGAGAGGAAGAAGGCGGGGTTACAAAGAGAGAGCTATTACAAGGTGGAGTTACAAAGAGAGAGAGGAAGAAGGCCGGGTTACAAAGAGAGAGCTATTACAAGGTGGAGTTACAAAGAGAGAGAGGAAGAATGAGGGGTTACAAAGAGAGAGCTATTACAAGGTGGAGTTACAAAGAGAGAGAGGAAGAATGCGGGGTTACAAAGAGAGAGCTATTACAAGGTGGAGTTACAAAGAGAGAGAGGAAGAATGAGGGGTTACAAAGAGAGAGCTATTACAAGGTGGAGTTACAAAGAGAGAGAGGAAGAATGCGGGGTTACAAAGAGAGAGCTATTACAAGGTGGAGCTACAAAGAGAGAGAGGAAGAAGGCGGGGTTACAGAGAGAGAGCTATTACAAGGTGGAGTTACAAAGAGAGAGCTATTACAAGGTGGAGTTACAAAGAGAGAGAGGAAGAAGGCCGGGTTACAAAGAGAGAGCTATTACAAGGTGGAGTTACAAAGAGAGAGAGGAAGAATGCGGGGTTACAAAGAGAGAGCTATTACAAGGTGGAGTTACAAAGAGAGAGAGAGGAAGTAGGTGGGGTTACAAAGAGAGAGCTATTACAAGGTGGAGTTACAAGGAGATAGAGGAAGAATGCAGGGTTACAAAGAGAGAGCTATTACAAGGTGGAGTTACAAAGAGAGAGAGGAAGAATGCAGGGTTACAAAGAGAGCGCTATTACAAGGTGGAGTTACAAAGAGAGAGAGGAAGAATGCGGGGTTACAAAGAGAGAGCTATTACAAGGTGGAGTTACAAAGAGAGAGAGGAAGAAGGCCGGGTTACAAAGAGAGAGCTATTACAAGGTGGAGTTACAAAGAGAGAGAGAAAGAATGCGGGGTTACAAAGAGAGAGCTATTACAAGGTGGAGTTACAAGGAGAGAGAGGAAGAAGGCGGGGTTACAAAGAGAGAGCTATTACAAGGTGGAGTTACAAAGAGAGAGAGGAAGAAGGCGGGGTTACAAAGAGAGAGCTATTACAAGGTGGAGTTACAAAGAGAGAGAGGAAGAAGGCGGGGTTACAAAGAGAGAGCTATTACAAGGTGGAGTTACAAAGAGAGAGAGGAAGAATGCGGGGTTACAAAGAGAGAGCTATTACAAGGTGGAGTTACAAAGAGAGAGAGGAAGAATGAGGGGTTACAAAGAGAGAGCTATTACAAGGTGGAGTTACAAAGAGAGAGAGGAAGAATGCGGGGTTACAAAGAGAAAGCTATTACAAGGTGGAGCTACAAAGAGAGAGAGGAAGAAGGCGGGGTTACAAAGAGAGAGCTATTACAAGGTGGAGTTACAAAGAGAGAGAGGAAGAAGGCCGGGTTACAAAGAGAGAGCTATTACAAGGTGGAGTTACAAAGAGAGAGAGGAAGAATGAGGGGTTACAAAGAGAGAGCTATTACAAGGTGGAGTTACAAAGAGAGAGAGAAAGAATGCGGGGTTACAAAGAGAGAGCTATTACAAGGTGGAGTTACAAAGAGAGAGAGAGGAAGAAGGCGGGGTTACAAAGAGAGAGCTATTACAAGGCGGAGTTACAAAGAGAGAGAGGAAGAATGCGGGGTTACAAAGAGAGAGCTATTACAAGGTGGAGTTACAAAGAGAGAGAGGTAGAATACGGGGTTACAAAGAGAGAGCTACTACAAGGTGGAGTTACAAAGAGAGAGAGAGGAAGAATGCGGGGTTACAAAGAGAGAGCAATTACAAGGTGGAGTTACAAAGAGAGAGAGAGAGGAAGAAGGCGGGGTTACAAAGAGAGAGAGGAAGAATGCGGGGTTACAAAGAGAGAGCTATTACTAGGTGGAGTTACAAAGAGAGAGAGGAAGAAGGCGGGGTTACAAAGAGAGAGCTATTACAAGGTGGAGTTACAAAGAGAGAGAGGAAGAAGGCGGGGTTACAAAGAGAGAGCTATTACAAGGTGGAGTTACAAAGAGAGAGAGAGGAAGAATGGGGGGTTACAAAGAGAGAGCTATTACAAGGTGGAGTTACAAAGAGAGAGAGGAGGAATGGGGGGTTACAAAGAGAGAGCTATTACAAGGTGGAGTTACAAAGAGAGAGAGGAAGAAGGCCGGGTTACAAAGAGAGAGCTATTACAAGGTGGAGTTACAAAGAGAGAGAGGAAGAATGCGGGGTTACAAAGAGAGAGCTATTACAAGGTGGAGTTACAAAGAGAGAGAGGAAGAATGCGGGGTTACAAAGAGAGAGCTATTACAAGGTGGAGTTACAAAGAGAGAGAGGAAGAATGCGGGGTTACAAAGAGAGAGCTATTACAAGGTGGAGTTACAAAGAGAGAGAGGAAGAAGGCAGGGGTTACAAAGAGAGAGCTATTACAAGGTGGAGTTACAAAGAGAGAGAGGAAGAATGAGGGGTTACAAAGAGAGAGCTATTACAAGGTGGAGTTACAAAGAGAGAGAGGAAGAATGCGGGGTTACAAAGAGAGAGCTATTACAAGGTGGAGTTACAAAGAGAGAGAGGAAGAATGAGGGGTTACAAAGAGAGAGCTATTACAAGGTGGAGTTACAAAGAGAGAGAGGAAGAATGCGGGGTTACAAAGAGAGAGCTATTACAAGGTGGAGCTACAAAGAGAGAGAGGAAGAAGGCGGGGTTACAGAGAGAGAGCTATTACAAGGTGGAGTTACAAGGAGAGAGAGGAAGAAGGCCGGGTTACAAAGAGAGAGCAATTACAAGGTGGAGTTACAAAGAGAGAGAGGAAGAATGAGGGGTTACAAAGAGAGAGCTATTATAAGGTGGAGTTACAAAGAGAGAGAGGAAGAATGCGGGGTTACAAAGAGAGAGCTATTACAAGGTGGAGTTACAAAGAGAGAGAGAGAGGAAGAAGGCGGGGTTACAAAGAGAGAGCTATTACAAGGCGGAGTTACAAAGAGAGAGAGGAAGAATGCGGGGTTACAAAGAGAGAGCTATTACAAGGTGGAGTTACAAAGAGAGAGAGGAAGAATACGGGGTTACAAAGAGAGAGCTATTACAAGGTGGAGTTACAAAGAGAGAGAGGAAGAATGCGGGGTTACAAAGAGAGCTATTACAAGGTGGAGTTACAAAGAGAGAGAGAGGAAGAATGCGGGGTTACAAAGAGAGAGCAATTACAAGGTGGAGTTACAAAGAGAGAGAGAGAGGAAGAAGGCGGGGTTACAAAGAGAGAGCTATTACTAGGTGGAGTTACAAAGAGAGAGAGGAAGAAGGCGGGGTTACAAAGAGAGAGCTATTACAAGGTGGAGTTACAAAGAGAGAGAGGAAGAAGGCGGGGTTACAAAGAGAGAGCTATTACAAGGTGGAGTTACAAAGAGAGAGAGGAAGAATGCGGGGTTACAAAGAGAGAGCTATTACAAGGTGGAGTTACAAAGAGAGAGAGGAAGAAGGCGGGGTTACAAAGAGAGAGCTATTACAAGGTGGTGTTACAAAGAGAGAGAGGAAGAATGCAGGGTTACAAAGAGAGAGCTATTACAAGGTGGAGTTACAAAGAGAGAGAGGAAGAAAGCCGGGTTACAAAGAGAGAGCTATTACAAGGTGGAGTTACAAAGAGAGAGAGGAAGAATGCGGGGTTACAAAGAGAGAGCTATTACAAGGTGGAGTTACAAAGAGAGAGAGGAAGAAGGCAGGGGTTACAAAGAGAGAGCTATTACTAGGTGGAGTTACAAAGAGAGAGAGGAAGAATGCGGGGTTACAAAGAGAGAGCTATTACAAGATGGAGTTACAAGGAGAGAGAGAGGAAGTAGGTGGGGTTACAAAGAGAGAGCTATTACAAGGTGGAGTTACAAGGAGATAGAGGAAGAATGCAGGGTTACAAAGAGAGAGCTATTACAAGGTGGAGTTACAAAGAGAGAGAGGAAGAATGCGGGGTTACAAAGAGAGCGCTATTACAAGGTGGAGTTACAAAGAGAGAGAGGAAGAATGCGGGGTTACAAAGAGAGAGCTATTACAAGGTGGAGTTACAAAGAGAGAGAGGAAGAAGGCCGGGTTACAAAGAGAGAGCTATTACAAGGTGGAGTTACAAAGAGAGAGAGGAAGAATGCGGGGTTACAAAGAGAGAGCTATTACAAGGTGGAGTTAGAAAGAGAGAGAGGAAGAAGGCCGGGTTACAAAGAGAGAGCTATTACAAGGTGGAGTTACAAAGAGAGAGAGGAAGAATGCGGGGTTGCAATGAGAGAGCTATTACAAGGTGGAGTTACAAGGAGAGAGAGGAAGAAGGCGGGGTTACAAAGAGAGAGCTATTACAAAGTGGAGTTACAAAGACAGAGAGGAAGAAGGCGGGGTTACAAAGAGAGAGCTATTACAAGGTGGAGTTACAAAGAGAGAGAGGAAGAAGGCCGGGTTACAAAGAGAGAGCTATTACAAGGTGGAGTTACAAAGAGAGAGAGGAAGAATGAGGGGTTACAAAGAGAGAGCTATTACAAGGTGGAGTTACAAAGAGAGAGAGGAAGAATGCGGGGTTACAAAGAGAGAGCTATTACAAGGTGGAGTTACAAAGAGAGAGAGGAAGAATGAGGGGTTACAAAGAGAGAGCTATTACAAGGTGGAGTTACAAAGAGAGAGAGGAAGAATGCGGGGTTACAAAGAGAGAGCTATTACAAGGTGGAGCTACAAAGAGAGAGAGGAAGAAGGCGGGGTTACAGAGAGAGAGCTATTACAAGGTGGAGTTACAAAGAGAGAGCTATTACAAGGTGGAGTTACAAAGAGAGAGAGGAAGAAGGCCGGGTTACAAAGAGAGAGCTATTACAAGGTGGAGTTACAAAGAGAGAGAGGAAGAATGCGGGGTTACAAAGAGAGAGCTATTACAAGGTGGAGTTACAAAGAGAGAGAGAGGAAGTAGGTGGGGTTACAAAGAGAGAGCTATTACAAGGTGGAGTTACAAGGAGATAGAGGAAGAATGCAGGGTTACAAAGAGAGAGCTATTACAAGGTGGAGTTACAAAGAGAGAGAGGAAGAATGCGGGGTTACAAAGAGAGCGCTATTACAAGGTGGAGTTACAAAGAGAGAGAGGAAGAATGCGGGGTTACAAAGAGAGAGCTATTACAAGGTGGAGTTACAAAGAGAGAGAGGAAGAAGGCCGGGTTACAAAGAGAGAGCTATTACAAGGTGGAGTTACAAAGAGAGAGAGGAAGAATGCGGGGTTACAAAGAGAGAGCTATTACAAGGTGGAGTTACAAGGAGAGAGAGGAAGAAGGCGGGGTTACAAAGAGAGAGCTATTACAAGGTGGAGTTACAAAGAGAGAGAGGAAGAAGGCAGGGTTACAAAGAGAGAGCTATTACAAGGTGGAGTTACAAAGAGAGAGAGGAAGAAGGCGGGGTTACAAAGAGAGAGCTATTACAAGGTGGAGTTACAAAGAGAGAGAGGAAGAATGGGGGGTTACAAAGAGAGAGCTATTACAAGGTGGAGTTACAAAGAGAGAGAGGAAGAAGGCCGGGTTACAAAGAGAGAGCTATTACAAGGTGGAGTTACAAAGAGAGAGAGGAAGAATGCGGGGTTACAAAGAGAGAGCTATTACAAGGTGGAGTTACAAAGAGAGAGAGGAAGAATGCGGGGTTACAAAGAGAGAGCTATTACAAGGTGGAGTTACAAAGAGAGAGAGGAAGAATGCGGGGTTACAAAGAGAGAGCTATTACAAGGTGGAGTTACAAAGAGAGAGAGGAAGAAGGCAGGGGTTACAAAGAGAGAGCTATTACAAGGTGGAGTTACAAAGAGAGAGAGGAAGAATGCGGGGTTACAAAGAGAGAGCTATTACAAGGTGGAGTTACAAGGAGAGAGAGGAAGAAGGCGGGGTTACAAAGAGAGAGCTATTACAAAGTGGAGTTACAAAGACAGAGAGGAAGAAGGCGGGGTTACAAAGAGAGAGCTATTACAAGGTGGAGTTACAAAGAGAGAGAGGAAGAAGGCCGGGTTACAAAGAGAGAGCTATTACAAGGTGGAGTTACAAAGAGAGAGAGGAAGAATGAGGGGTTACAAAGAGAGAGCTATTACAAGGTGGAGTTACAAAGAGAGAGAGGAAGAATGCGGGGTTACAAAGAGAGAGCTATTACAAGGTGGAGTTACAAAGAGAGAGAGGAAGAATGAGGGGTTACAAAGAGAGAGCTATTACAAGGTGGAGTTACAAAGAGAGAGAGGAAGAATGCGGGGTTACAAAGAGAGAGCTATTACAAGGTGGAGCTACAAAGAGAGAGAGGAAGAAGGCGGGGTTACAGAGAGAGAGCTATTACAAGGTGGAGTTACAAAGAGAGAGCTATTACAAGGTGGAGTTACAAAGAGAGAGAGGAAGAAGGCCGGGTTACAAAGAGAGAGCTATTACAAGGTGGAGTTACAAAGAGAGAGAGGAAGAATGCGGGGTTACAAAGAGAGAGCTATTACAAGGTGGAGTTACAAAGAGAGAGAGAGGAAGTAGGTGGGGTTACAAAGAGAGAGCTATTACAAGGTGGAGTTACAAAGAGATAGAGGAAGAATGCAGGGTTACAAAGAGAGAGCTATTACAAGGTGGAGTTACAAAGAGAGAGAGGAAGAATGCGGGGTTACAAAGAGAGCGCTATTACAAGGTGGAGTTACAAAGAGAGAGAGGAAGAATGCGGGGTTACAAAGAGAGAGCTATTACAAGGTGGAGTTACAAAGAGAGAGAGGAAGAAGGCCGGGTTACAAAGAGAGAGCTATTACAAGGTGGAGTTACAAAGAGAGAGAGGAAGAAGGCGGGGTTACAAAGAGAGAGCTATTACAAGGTGGAGTTACAAGGAGAGAGAGGAAGAAGGCGGGGTTACAAAGAGAGAGCTATTACAAGGTGGAGTTACAAAGAGAGAGAGGAAGAAGGCGGGGTTACAAAGAGAGAGCTATTACAAGGTGGAGTTACAAAGAGAGAGAGGAAGAAGGCGGGGTTACAAAGAGAGAGCTATTACAAGGTGGAGTTACAAAGAGAGAGAGGAAGAATGCGGGGTTACAAAGAGAGAGCTATTACAAGGTGGAGCTACAAAGAGAGAGAGGAAGAAGGCGGGGTTACAAAGAGAGAGCTATTACAAGGTGGAGTTACAAAGAGAGAGAGGAAGAAGGCCGGGTTACAAAGAGAGAGCTATTACAAGGTGGAGTTACAAAGAGAGAGAGGAAGAATGAGGGGTTACAAAGAGAGAGCTATTACAAGGTGGAGTTACAAAGAGAGAGAGAAAGAATGCGGGGTTACAAAGAGAGAGCTATTACAAGGTGGAGTTACAAAGAGAGAGAGAGGAAGAAGGCGGGGTTACAAAGAGAGAGCTATTACAAGGCGGAGTTACAAAGAGAGAGAGGAAGAATGCGGGGTTACAAAGAGAGAGCTATTACAAGGTGGAGTTACAAAGAGAGAGAGGTAGAATACGGGGTTACAAAGAGAGAGCTACTACAAGGTGGAGTTACAAAGAGAGAGAGAGGAAGAATGCGGGGTTACAAAGAGAGAGCAATTACAAGGTGGAGTTACAAAGAGAGAGAGAGAGGAAGAAGGCGGGGTTACAAAGAGAGAGAGGAAGAATGCGGGGTTACAAAGAGAGAGCTATTACTAGGTGGAGTTACAAAGAGAGAGAGGAAGAATGCGGGGTTACAAAGAGAGAGCTATTACAAGGTGGAGCTACAAAGAGAGAGAGGAAGAAGGCGGGGTTACAAAGAGAGAGCTATTACAAGGTGGAGTTACAAAGAGAGAGAGGAAGAAGGCCGGGTTACAAAGAGAGAGCTATTACAAGGTGGAGTTACAAAGAGAGAGAGGAAGAATGAGGGGTTACAAAGAGAGAGCTATTACAAGGTGGAGTTACAAAGAGAGAGAGAAAGAATGCGGGGTTACAAAGAGAGAGCTATTACAAGGTGGAGTTACAAAGAGAGAGAGAGGAAGAAGGCGGGGTTACAAAGAGAGAGCTATTACAAGGCGGAGTTACAAAGAGAGAGAGGAAGAATGCGGGGTTACAAAGAGAGAGCTATTACAAGGTGGAGTTACAAAGAGAGAGAGGTAGAATACGGGGTTACAAAGAGAGAGCTACTACAAGGTGGAGTTACAAAGAGAGAGAGAGGAAGAATGCGGGGTTACAAAGAGAGAGCAATTACAAGGTGGAGTTACAAAGAGAGAGAGAGAGGAAGAAGGCGGGGTTACAAAGAGAGAGAGGAAGAATGCGGGGTTACAAAGAGAGAGCTATTACTAGGTGGAGTTACAAAGAGAGAGAGGAAGAAGGCGGGGTTACAAAGAGAGAGCTATTACAAGGTGGAGTTACAAAGAGAGAGAGGAAGAAGGCGGGGTTACAAAGAGAGAGCTATTACAAGGTGGAGTTACAAAGAGAGAGAGAGGAAGAATGGGGGGTTACAAAGAGAGAGCTATTACAAGGTGGAGTTACAAAGAGAGAGAGGAGGAATGGGGGGTTACAAAGAGAGAGCTATTACAAGGTGGAGTTACAAAGAGAGAGAGGAAGAAGGCCGGGTTACAAAGAGAGAGCTATTACAAGGTGGAGTTACAAAGAGAGAGAGGAAGAATGCGGGGTTACAAAGAGAGAGCTATTACAAGGTGGAGTTACAAAGAGAGAGAGGAAGAATGCGGGGTTACAAAGAGAGAGCTATTACAAGGTGGAGTTACAAAGAGAGAGAGGAAGAATGCGGGGTTACAAAGAGAGAGCTATTACAAGGTGGAGTTACAAAGAGAGAGAGGAAGAAGGCAGGGGTTACAAAGAGAGAGCTATTACAAGGTGGAGTTACAAAGAGAGAGAGGAAGAATGCGGGGTTACAAAGAGAGAGCTATTACAAGGTGGAGTTACAAGGAGAGAGAGGAAGAAGGCGGGGTTACAAAGAGAGAGCTATTACAAAGTGGAGTTACAAAGACAGAGAGGAAGAAGGCGGGGTTACAAAGAGAGAGCTATTACAAGGTGGAGTTACAAAGAGAGAGAGGAAGAATGCGGGGTTACAAAGAGAGAGCTATTACAAGGTGGAGCTACAAAGAGAGAGAGGAAGAAGGCGGGGTTACAGAGAGAGAGCTATTACAAGGTGGAGTTACAAGGAGAGAGAGGAAGAAGGCCGGGTTACAAAGAGAGAGCAATTACAAGGTGGAGTTACAAAGAGAGAGAGGAAGAATGAGGGGTTACAAAGAGAGAGCTATTATAAGGTGGAGTTACAAAGAGAGAGAGGAAGAATGCGGGGTTACAAAGAGAGAGCTATTACAAGGTGGAGTTACAAAGAGAGAGAGAGAGGAAGAAGGCGGGGTTACAAAGAGAGAGCTATTACAAGGCGGAGTTACAAAGAGAGAGAGGAAGAATGCGGGGTTACAAAGAGAGAGCTATTACAAGGTGGAGTTACAAAGAGAGAGAGGAAGAATACGGGGTTACAAAGAGAGAGCTATTACAAGGTGGAGTTACAAAGAGAGAGAGGAAGAATGCGGGGTTACAAAGAGAGCTATTACAAGGTGGAGTTACAAAGAGAGAGAGAGGAAGAATGCGGGGTTACAAAGAGAGAGCAATTACAAGGTGGAGTTACAAAGAGAGAGAGAGAGGAAGAAGGCGGGGTTACAAAGAGAGAGCTATTACAAGGCGGAGTTACAAAGAGAGAGAGGAAGAATGCGGGGTTACAAAGAGAGAGCTATTACTAGGTGGAGTTACAAAGAGAGAGAGGAAGAAGGCGGGGTTACAAAGAGAGAGCTATTACAAGGTGGAGTTACAAAGAGAGAGAGGAAGAAGGCGGGGTTACAAAGAGAGAGCTATTACAAGGTGGAGTTACAAAGAGAGAGAGGAAGAATGCGGGGTTACAAAGAGAGAGCTATTACAAGGTGGAGTTACAAAGAGAGAGAGGAAGAAGGCGGGGTTACAAAGAGAGAGCTATTACAAGGTGGTGTTACAAAGAGAGAGAGGAAGAATGCAGGGTTACAAAGAGAGAGCTATTACAAGGTGGAGTTACAAAGAGAGAGAGGAAGAAAGCCGGGTTACAAAGAGAGAGCTATTACAAGGTGGAGTTACAAAGAGAGAGAGGAAGAATGCGGGGTTACAAAGAGAGAGCTATTACAAGGTGGAGTTACAAAGAGAGAGAGGAAGAAGGCAGGGGTTACAAAGAGAGAGCTATTACTAGGTGGAGTTACAAAGAGAGAGAGGAAGAATGCGGGGTTACAAAGAGAGAGCTATTACAAGATGGAGTTACAAGGAGAGAGAGAGGAAGTAGGTGGGGTTACAAAGAGAGAGCTATTACAAGGTGGAGTTACAAGGAGATAGAGGAAGAATGCAGGGTTACAAAGAGAGAGCTATTACAAGGTGGAGTTACAAAGAGAGAGAGGAAGAATGCGGGGTTACAAAGAGAGCGCTATTACAAGGTGGAGTTACAAAGAGAGAGAGGAAGAATGCGGGGTTACAAAGAGAGAGCTATTACAAGGTGGAGTTACAAAGAGAGAGAGGAAGAAGGCCGGGTTACAAAGAGAGAGCTATTACAAGGTGGAGTTACAAAGAGAGAGAGGAAGAATGCGGGGTTACAAAGAGAGAGCTATTACAAGGTGGAGTTACAAAGAGAGAGAGGAAGAAGGCCGGGTTACAAAGAGAGAGCTATTACAAGGTGGAGTTACAAAGAGAGAGAGGAAGAATGCGGGGTTACAAAGAGAGAGCTATTACAAGGTGGAGTTACAAGGAGAGAGAGGAAGAAGGCGGGGTTACAAAGAGAGAGCTATTACAAACTGGAGTTACAAAGACAGAGAGGAAGAAGGCGGGGTTACAAAGAGAGAGCTATTACAAGGTGGAGTTACAAAGAGAGAGAGGAAGAAGGCCGGGTTACAAAGAGAGAGCTATTACAAGGTGGAGTTACAAAGAGAGAGAGGAAGAATGCGGGGTTACAAAGAGAGAGCTATTACAAGGTGGAGTTACAAAGAGAGAGAGGAAGAATGCGGGGTTACAAAGAGAGAGCTATTACAAGGTGGAGTTACAAAGAGAGAGAGGAAGAATGAGGGGTTACAAAGAGAGAGCTATTACAAGGTGGAGTTACAAAGAGAGAGAGGAAGAATGCGGGGTTACAAAGAGAGAGCTATTACAAGGTGGAGCTACAAAGAGAGAGAGGAAGAAGGCGGGGTTACAGAGAGAGAGCTATTACAAGGTGGAGTTACAAAGAGAGAGCTATTACAAGGTGGAGTTACAAAGAGAGAGAGGAAGAAGGCCGGGTTACAAAGAGAGAGCTATTACAAGGTGGAGTTACAAAGAGAGAGAGGAAGAATGCGGGGTTACAAAGAGAGAGCTATTACAAGGTGGAGTTACAAAGAGAGAGAGAGGAAGTAGGTGGGGTTACAAAGAGAGAGCTATTACAAGGTGGAGTTACAAGGAGATAGAGGAAGAATGCAGGGTTACAAAGAGAGAGCTATTACAAGGTGGAGTTACAAAGAGAGAGAGGAAGAATGCGGGGTTACAAAGAGAGCGCTATTACAAGGTGGAGTTACAAAGAGAGAGAGGAAGAATGCGGGGTTACAAAGAGAGAGCTATTACAAGGTGGAGTTACAAAGAGAGAGAGGAAGAAGGCCGGGTTACAAAGAGAGAGCTATTACAAGGTGGAGTTACAAAGAGAGAGAGGAAGAAGGCGGGGTTACAAAGAGAGAGCTATTACAAGGTGGAGTTACAAAGAGAGAGAGGAAGAATGCGGGGTTACAAAGAGAGAGCTATTACAAGGTGGAGTTACAAAGAGAGAGAGGAAGAATGAGGGGTTACAAAGAGAGAGCTATTACAAGGTGGAGTTACAAAGAGAGAGAGGAAGAATGCGGGGTTACAAAGAGAGAGCTATTACAAGGTGGAGCTACAAAGAGAGAGAGGAAGAAGGCGGGGTTACAAAGAGAGAGCTATTACAAGGTGGAGTTACAAAGAGAGAGAGGAAGAAGGCCGGGTTACAAAGAGAGAGCTATTACAAGGTGGAGTTACAAAGAGAGAGAGGAAGAATGAGGGGTTACAAAGAGAGAGCTATTACAAGGTGGAGTTACAAAGAGAGAGAGAAAGAATGCGTGGTTACAAAGAGAGAGCTATTACAAGGTGGAGTTACAAAGAGAGAGAGAGGAAGAAGGCGGGGTTACAAAGAGAGAGCTATTACAAGGCGGAGTTACAAAGAGAGAGAGGAAGAATGCGGGGTTACAAAGAGAGAGCTATTACAAGGTGGAGTTACAAAGAGAGAGAGGTAGAATACGGGGTTACAAAGAGAGAGCTACTACAAGGTGGAGTTACAAAGAGAGAGAGAGGAAGAATGCGGGGTTACAAAGAGAGAGCAATTACAAGGTGGAGTTACAAAGAGAGAGAGAGAGGAAGAAGGCGGGGTTACAAAGAGAGAGAGGAAGAATGCGGGGTTACAAAGAGAGAGCTATTACTAGGTGGAGTCACAAAGAGAGAGAGGAAGAAGGCGGGGTTACAAAGAGAGAGCTATTACAAGGTGGAGTTACAAAGAGAGAGAGGAAGAAGGCGGGGTTACAAAGAGAGAGCTATTACAAGGTGGAGTTACAAAGAGAGAGAGAGGAAGAATGGGGGGTTACAAAGAGAGAGCTATTACAAGGTGGAGTTACAAAGAGAGAGAGGAGGAATGGGGGGTTACAAAGAGAGAGCTATTACAAGGAGGAGTTACAAAGAGAGAGAGGAAGAAGGCCGGGTTACAAAGAGAGAGCTATTACAAGGTGGAGTTACAAAGAGAGAGAGGAAGAATGCGGGGTTACAAAGAGAGAGCTATTACAAGGTGGAGTTACAAAGAGAGAGAGGAAGAATGCGGGGTTACAAAGAGAGAGCTATTACAAGGTGGAGTTACAAAGAGAGAGAGGAAGAATGCGGGGTTACAAAGAGAGAGCTATTACAAGGTGGAGTTACAAAGAGAGAGAGGAAGAAGGCAGGGGTTACAAAGAGAGAGCTATTACAAGGTGGAGTTACAAAGAGAGAGAGGAAGAATGCGGGGTTACAAAGAGAGAGCTATTACAAGGTGGAGTTACAAGGAGAGAGAGGAAGAAGGCGGGGTTACAAAGAGAGAGCTATTACAAAGTGGAGTTACAAAGACAGAGAGGAAGAAGGCGGGGTTACAAAGAGAGAGCTATTACAAGGTGGAGTTACAAAGAGAGAGAGGAAGAAGGCCGGGTTACAAAGAGAGAGCTATTACAAGGTGGAGTTACAAAGAGAGAGAGGAAGAATGAGGGGTTACAAAGAGAGAGCTATTACAAGGTGGAGTTACAAAGAGAGAGAGGAAGAATGCGGGGTTACAAAGAGAGAGCTATTACAAGGTGGAGTTACAAAGAGAGAGAGGAAGAATGAGGGGTTACAAAGAGAGAGCTATTACAAGGTGGAGTTACAAAGAGAGAGAGGAAGAATGCGGGGTTACAAAGAGAGAGCTATTACAAGGTGGAGCTACAAAGAGAGAGAGGAAGAAGGCGGGGTTACAGAGAGAGAGCTATTACAAGGTGGAGTTACAAGGAGAGAGAGAAAGAAGGCCGGGTTACAAAGAGAGAGCAATTACAAGGTGGAGTTACAAAGAGAGAGAGGAAGAATGAGGGGTTACAAAGAGAGAGCTATTATAAGGTGGAGTTACAAAGAGAGAGAGGAAGAATGCGGGGTTACAAAGAGAGAGCTATTACAAGGTGGAGTTACAAAGAGAGAGAGAGAGGAAGAAGGCGGGGTTACAAAGAGAGAGCTATTACAAGGCGGAGTTACAAAGAGAGAGAGGAAGAATGCGGGGTTACAAAGAGAGATCTATTACAAGGTGGAGTTACAAAGAGAGAGAGGAAGAATACGGGGTTACAAAGAGAGAGCTATTACAAGGTGGAGTTACAAAGAGAGAGAGGAAGAATGCGGGGTTACAAAGAGAGCTATTACAAGGTGGAGTTACAAAGAGAGAGAGAGGAAGAATGCGGGGTTACAAAGAGAGAGCAATTACAAGGTGGAGTTACAAAGAGAGAGAGAGAGGAAGAAGGCGGGGTTACAAAGAGAGAGCTATTACAAGGCGGAGTTACAAAGAGAGAGAGGAAGAATGCGGGGTTACAAAGAGAGAGCTATTACTAGGTGGAGTTACAAAGAGAGAGAGGAAGAAGGCGGGGTTACAAAGAGAGAGCTATTACAAGGTGGAGTTACAAAGAGAGAGAGGAAGAAGGCGGGGTTACAAAGAGAGAGCTATTACAAGGTGGAGTTACAAAGAGAGAGAGGAAGAATGCGGGGTTACAAAGAGAGAGCTATTACAAGGTGGAGTTACAAAGAGAGAGAGGAAGAAGGCGGGGTTACAAAGAGAGAGCTATTACAAGGTGGTGTTACAAAGAGAGAGAGGAAGAATGCAGGGTTACAAAGAGAGAGCTATTACAAGGTGGAGTTACAAAGAGAGAGAGGAAGAAAGCCGGGTTACAAAGAGAGAGCTATTACAAGGTGGAGTTACAAAGAGAGAGAGGAAGAATGCGGGGTTACAAAGAGAGAGCTATTACAAGGTGGAGTTACAAAGAGAGAGAGGAAGAAGGCAGGAGTTACAAAGAGAGAGCTATTACTAGGTGGAGTTACAAAGAGAGAGAGGAAGAATGCGGGGTTACAAAGAGAGAGCTATTACAAGATGGAGTTACAAGGAGAGAGAGAGGAAGTAGGTGGGGTTACAAAGAGAGAGCTATTACAAGGTGGAGTTACAAGGAGATAGAGGAAGAATGCAGGGTTACAAAGAGAGAGCTATTACAAGGTGGAGTTACAAAGAGAGAGAGGAAGAATGCGGGGTTACAAAGAGAGCGCTATTACAAGGTGGAGTTACAAAGAGAGAGAGGAAGAATACGGGGTTACAAAGAGAGAGCTATTACAAGGTGGAGTTACAAAGAGAGAGAGGAAGAATGCGGGGTTACAAAGAGAGAGCTATTACAAGGTGGAGTTACAAGGAGAGAGAGGAAGAAGGCGGGGTTACAAAGAGAGAGCTATTACAAGTTGGAGTTACAAAGAGAGAGAGGAAGAAGGCGGGGTTACAAAGAGAGAGCTATTACAAGGTGGAGTTACAAAGAGAGAGAGGAAGAAGGCGGGGTTACAAAGAGAGAGCTATTACAAGGTGGAGTTACAAAGAGAGAGAGGAAGAATGCGGGGTTACAAAGAGAGAGCTATTACAAGGTGGAGTTACAAAGAGAGAGAGGAAGAATGCGGGGTTACAAAGAGAGAGCTATTACAAGGTGGAGCTACAAAGAGAGAGAGGAAGAAGGCGGGGTTACAAAGAGAGAGCTATTACAAGGTGGAGTTACAAAGAGAGAGAGGAAGAAGGCCGGGTTACAAAGAGAGAGCTATTACAAGGTGGAGTTACAAAGAGAGAGAGGAAGAAGGCGGGGTTACAAAGAGAGAGCTATTACAAGGTGGAGTTACAAAGAGAGAGAGGAAGAAGGCCGGGTTACAAAGAGAGAGCTATTACAAGGTGGAGTTACAAAGAGAGAGAGGAAGAATACGGGGTTACAAAGAGAGAGCTATTACAAGGGGGAGTTACAAAGAGAGAGAGGAAGAAGGCCGGGTTACAAAGAGAGAGCTATTACAAGGTGGAGTTACAAAGAGAGAGAGGAAGAATGCGGGGTTACAAAGAGAGAGCTATTACGAGGTGGAGTTACAAGGAGAGAGAGGAAGAAGGCGGGGTTACAAAGAGAGAGCTATTACAAGGTGGAGTTACAAAGAGAGAGAGGAAGAATGCGGGGTTACAAAGAGAGAGCTATTACAAGGTGGAGTTACAAAGAGAGAGAGGAAGAAGGCCGGGTTACAAAGAGAGAGCTATTACAAGGTGGAGTTACAAAGAGAGAGAGGAAGAATGCGGGGTTACAAAGAGAGAGCTATTACAAGGTGGAGTTACAAAGAGAGAGAGGAAGAAGGCCGGGTTACAAAGAGAGAGCTATTACAAGGTGGAGTTACAAAGAGAGAGAGGAAGAATGCGGGGTTACAAAGAGAGAGCTATTACGAGGTGGAGTTACAAGGAGAGAGAGGAAGAAGGCGGGGTTACAAAGAGAGAGCTATTACAAGGTGGAGTTACAAAGAGAGAGAGGAAGAAGGCGGGGTTACAAAGAGAGAGCTATTACAAGGTGGAGTTACAAAGAGAGAGAGGAAGAAGGCGGGGTTACAAAGAGAGAGCTATTACAAGGTGGAGTTACAAAGAGAGAGAGGAAGAATGCGGGGTTACAAAGAGAGAGCTATTACAAGGTGGAGTTACAAAGAGAGAGAGGAAGAATGAGGGGTTACAAAGAGAGAGCTATTACAAGGTGGAGTTACAAAGAGAGAGAGGAAGAATGCGGGGTTACAAAGAGAGAGCTATTACTAGGTGGAGTTACAAAGAGAGAGAGGAAGAAGGCGGGGTTACAAAGAGAGAGCTATTACAAGGTGGAGTTACAAAGAGAGAGAGGAAGAAGGCGGGGTTACAAAGAGAGAGCTATTACAAGGTGGAGTTACAAAGAGAGAGAGAGGAAGAATGGGGGGTTACAAAGAGAGAGCTATTACAAGGTGGAGTTACAAAGAGAGAAAGGAAGAATGGGGGGTTACAAAGAGAGAGCTATTACAAGGTGGAGTTACAAAGAGAGAGAGGAAGAAGGCCGGGTTACAAAGAGAGAGCTATTACAAGGTGGAGTTACAAAGAGAGAGAGGAAGAATGCGGGGTTACAAAGAGAGAGCTATTACAAGGTGGAGTTACAAAGAGAGAGAGGAAGAATGCGGGGTTACAAAGAGAGAGCTATTACAAGGTGGAGTTACAAAGAGAGAGAGGAAGAATGCGGGGTTACAAAGAGAGAGCTATTACAAGGTGGAGTTACAAAGAGAGAGAGGAAGAATGCGGGGTTACAAAGAGAGAGCTATTACAAGGTGGAGTTACAAAGAGAGAGAGGAAGAAGGCAGGGGTTACAAAGAGAGAGCTATTACAAGGTGGAGTTACAAAGAGAGAGAGGAAGAATGCGGGGTTACAAAGAGAGAGCTATTACAAGGTGGAGCTACAAGGAGAGAGAGGAAGAAGGCGGGGTTACAAAGAGAGAGCTATTACAAAGTGGAGTTACAAAGAGAGAGAGGAAGAATGAGGGGTTACAAAGAGAGAGCTATTACAAGGTGGAGTTACAAAGAGAGAGAGGAAGAATGCGGGGTTACAAAGAGAGAGCTATTACAAGGTGGAGTTACAAAGAGAGAGAGAGGAAGAAGGCGGGGTTACAAAGACAGAGCTATTACAAGGTGGAGCTACAAAGAGAGAGAGGAAGAAGGCGGGGTTACAAAGAGAGAGCTATTACAAGGTGGAGTTACAAAGAGAGAGAGGAAGAAGGCCGGGTTACAAAGAGAGAGCTATTACAAGGTGGAGTTACAAAGAGAGAGAGGAAGAATGAGGGGTTACAAAGAGAGAGCTATTACAAGGTGGAGTTACAAAGAGAGAGAGGAAGAATGCGGGGTTACAAAGAGAGAGCTATTACAAGGTGGAGTTACAAAGAGAGAGAGAGGAAGAAGGCGGGGTTACAAAGAGAGAGCTATTACAAGGCGGAGTTACAAAGAGAGAGAGGAAGAATGCGTGGTTACAAAGAGAGAGCTATTACAAGGTGGAGTTACAAAGAGAGAGAGGAAGAATACGGGGTTACAAAGAGAGAGCTACTACAAGGTGGAGTTACAAAGAGAGAGAGAGGAAGAATGCGGGGTTACAAAGAGAGAGCAATTACAAGGTGGAGTTACAAAGAGAGAGAGAGAGGAAGAAGGCGGGATTACAAAGAGAGAGAGGAAGAAGGCGGGGTTACAAAGAGAGAGCTATTACTAGGTGGAGTTACAAAGAGAGAGAGGAAGAAGGCGGGGTTACAAAGAGAGAGCTATTACAAGTTGGAGTTACAAAGAGAGAGAGGAAGAAGGCGGGGTTACAAAGAGAGAGCTATTACAAGGTGGAGTTACAAAGAGAGAGAGAGGAAGAATGGGGGGTTACAAAGAGAGAGCTATTACAAGGTGGAGTTACAAACAGAGAGAGGAAGAATGGGGGGTTACAAAGAGAGAGCTATTACAAGGTGGAGTTACAAAGAGAGAGAGGAAGAAGGCCGGGTTACAAAGAGAGAGCTATTACAAGGTGGAGTTACAAAGAGAGAGAGGAAGAAGGCCGGGTTACAAAGAGAGAGCTATTACAAGGTGGAGTTACAAAGAGAGAGAGGAAGAATGCGGGGTTACAAAGAGAGAGCTATTACAAGGTGGAGTTACAAAGAGAGAGAGGAAGAATGCGGGGTTACAAAGAGAGAGCTATTACAAGGTGGAGTTACAAAGAGAGAGAGGAAGAATGCGGGGTTACAAAAAGAGAGCTATTACAAGGTGGAGTTACAAAGAGAGAGAGGAAGAAGGCAGGGGTTACAAAGAGAGAGCTATTACAAGGTGGAGTTACAAAGAGAGAGAGGAAGAATGCGGGGTTACAAAGAGAGAGCTATTACAAGGTGGAGTTACAAGGAGAGAGAGGAAGAAGGCGGGGTTACAAAGAGAGAGCTATTACAAAGTGGAGTTACAAAGACAGAGAGGAAGAAGGCGGGGTTACAAAGAGAGAGCTATTACAAGGTGGAGTTACAAAGAGAGAGAGGAAGAAGGCCGGGTTACAAAGAGAGAGCTATTACAAGGTGGAGTTACAAAGAGAGAGAGGAAGAATGAGGGGTTACAAAGAGAGAGCTATTACAAGGTGGAGTTACAAAGAGAGAGAGGAAGAATGCGGGGTTACAAAGAGAGAGCTATTACAAGGTGGAGTTACAAAGAGAGAGAGGAAGAATGAGGGGTTACAAAGAGAGAGCTATTACAAGGTGGAGTTACAAAGAGAGAGAGGAAGAATGCGGGGTTACAAAGAGAGAGCTATTACAAGGTGGAGCTACAAAGAGAGAGAGGAAGAAGGCGGGGTTACAGAGAGAGAGCTATTACAAGGTGGAGTTACAAAGAGAGAGAGGAAGAAGGCCGGGTTACAAAGAGAGAGCTATTACAAGGTGGAGTTACAAAGAGAGAGAGGAAGAATGAGGGGTTACAAAGAGAGAGCTATTATAAGGTGGAGTTACAAAGAGAGAGAGGAAGAATGCGGGGTTACAAAGAGAGAGCTATTACAAGGTGGAGTTACAAAGAGAGAGAGAGAGGAAGAAGGCGGGGTTACAAAGAGAGAGCTATTACAAGGCGGAGTTACAAAGAGAGAGAGGAAGAATGCGGGGTTACAAAGAGAGAGCTATTACAAGGTGGAGTTACAAAGAGAGAGAGGAAGAATACGGGGTTACAAAGAGAGAGCTATTACAAGGTGGAGTTACAAAGAGAGAGAGAGGAAGAATGCGGGGTTACAAAGAGAGAGCTATTACAAGGTGGAGTTACAAAGAGAGAGAGGAAGAAGGCAGGGGTTACAAAGAGAGAGCTATTACTAGGTGGAGTTACAAAGAGAGAGAGGAAGAATGCGGGGTTACAAAGAGAGAGCTATTACAAGATGGAGTTACAAGGAGAGAGAGAGGAAGTAGGTGGGGTTACAAAGAGAGAGCTATTACAAGGTGGAGTTACAAAGAGAGAGAGGAAGAAGGCCGGGTTACAAAGAGAGAGCTATTACAAGGTGGAGTTACAAAGAGAGAGAGGAAGAAGGCGGGGTTACAAAGAGAGAGCTATTACAAGGTGGAGTTACAAAGAGAGAGAGGAAGAAGGCCGGGTTACAAAGAGAGAGCTATTACAAGGTGGAGTTACAAAGAGAGAGAGGAAGAATACGGGGTTACAAAGAGAGAGCTATTACAAGGGGGAGTTACAAAGAGAGAGAGGAAGAAGGCCGGGTTACAAAGAGAGAGCTATTACAAGGTGGAGTTACAAGAAGAGAGAGGAAGAATGCGGGGTTACAAAGAGAGAGCTATTACGAGGTGGAGTTACAAGGAGAGAGAGGAAGAAGGCGGGGTTACAAAGAGAGAGCTATTACAAGGTGGAGTTACAAAGAGAGAGAGGAAGAATGCGGGGTTACAAAGAGAGAGCTATTACAAGGTGGAGTTACAAAGAGAGAGAGGAAGAAGGCCGGGTTACAAAGAGAGAGCTATTACAAGGTGGAGTTACAAAGAGAGAGAGGAAGAATGCGGGGTTACAAAGAGAGAGCTATTACAAGGTGGAGTTACAAAGAGAGAGAGGAAGAAGGCCGGGTTACAAAGAGAGAACTATTACAAGGTGGAGTTACAAAGAGAGAGAGGAAGAATGCGGGGTTACAAAGAGAGAGCTATTACGAGGTGGAGTTACAAGGAGAGAGAGGAAGAAGGCGGGGTTACAAAGAGAGAGCTATTACAAGGTGGAGTTACAAAGAGAGAGAGGAAGAAGGCGGGGTTACAAAGAGAGAGCTATTACAAGGTGGAGTTACAAAGAGAGAGAGGAAGAAGGCGGGGTTACAAAGAGAGAGCTATTACAAGGTGGAGTTACAAAGAGAGAGAGGAAGAATGCGGGGTTACAAAGAGAGAGCTATTACAAGGTGGAGTTACAAAGAGAGAGAGGAAGAATGAGGGGTTACAAAGAGAGAGCTATTACAAGGTGGAGTTACAAAGAGAGAGAGGAAGAATGCGGGGTTACAAAGAGAGAGCTATTACAAGGTGGAGTTACAAAGAGAGAGAGGAAGAATGCGGGGTTACAAAGAGAGAGCTATTACAAGGTGGAGTTACAAAGAGAGAGAGAGGAAGAAGGCGGGGTTACAAAGACAGAGCTATTACAAGGTGGAGCTACAAAGAGAGAGAGGAAGAAGGCGGGGTTACAAAGAGAGAGCTATTACAAGGTGGAGTTACAAAGAGAGAGAGGAAGAAGGCCGGGTTACAAAGAGAGAGCTATTACAAGGTGGAGTTACAAAGAGAGAGAGGAAGAATGAGGGGTTACAAAGAGAGAGCTATTACAAGGTGGAGTTACAAAGAGAGAGAGGAAGAATGCGGGGTTACAAAGAGAGAGCTATTACAAGGTGGAGTTACAAAGAGAGAGAGAGGAAGAAGGCGGGGTTACAAAGAGAGAGCTATTACAAGGCGGAGTTACAAAGAGAGAGAGGAAGAATGCGTGGTTACAAAGAGAGAGCTATTACAAGGTGGAGTTACAAAGAGAGAGAGGAAGAATACGGGGTTACAAAGAGAGAGCTACTACAAGGTGGAGTTACAAAGAGAGAGAGGAAGAATGCGGGGTTACAAAGAGAGAGCAATTACAAGGTGGAGTTACAAAGAGAGAGAGAGAGGAAGAAGGCGGGGTTACAAAGAGAGAGCTATTACTAGGTGGAGTTACAAAGAGAGAGAGGAAGAAGGCGGGGTTACAAAGAGAGAGCTATTACAAGGTGGAGTTACAAAGAGAGAGAGAGGAAGAATGGGGGGTTACAAAGAGAGAGCTATTACAAGGTGGAGTTACAAACAGAGAGAGGAAGAATGGGGGGTTACAAAGAGAGAGCTATTACAAGGTGGAGTTACAAAGAGAGAGAGGAAGAAGGCCGGGTTACAAAGAGAGAGCTATTACAAGGTGGAGTTACAAAGAGAGAGAGGAAGAAGGCCGGGTTACAAAGAGAGAGCTATTACAAGGTGGAGTTACAAAGAGAGAGAGGAAGAATGCGGGGTTACAAAGAGAGAGCTATTACAAGGTGGAGTTACAAAGAGAGAGAGGAAGAATGCGGGGTTACAAAGAGAGAGCTATTACAAGGTGGAGTTACAAAGAGAGAGAGGAAGAATGCGGGGTTACAAAGAGAGAGCTATTACAAGGTGGAGTTACAAAGAGAGAGAGGAAGAAGGCAGGGGTTACAAAGAGAGAGCTATTACAAGGTGGAGTTACAAAGAGAGAGAGGAAGAATGCGGGGTTACAAAGAGAGAGCTATTACAAGGTGGAGTTACAAGGAGAGAGAGGAAGAAGGCGGGGTTACAAAGAGAGAGCTATTACAAAGTGGAGTTACAAAGACAGAGAGGAAGAAGGCGGGGTTACAAAGAGAGAGCTATTACAAGGTGGAGTTACAAAGAGAGAGAGGAAGAAGGCCGGGTTACAAAGAGAGAGCTATTACAAGGTGGAGTTACAAAGAGAGAGAGGAAGAATGAGGGGTTACAAAGAGAGAGCTATTACAAGGTGGAGTTACAAAGAGAGAGAGGAAGAATGCGGGGTTACAAAGAGAGAGCTATTACAAGGTGGAGTTACAAAGAGAGAGAGGAAGAATGAGGGGTTACAAAGAGAGAGCTATTACAAGGTGGAGTTACAAAGAGAGAGAGGAAGAATGCGGGGTTACAAAGAGAGAGCTATTACAAGGTGGAGCTACAAAGAGAGAGAGGAAGAAGGCGGGGTTACAGAGAGAGAGCTATTACAAGGTGGAGTTACAAAGAGAGAGAGGAAGAAGGCCGGGTTACAAAGAGAGAGCTATTACAAGGTGGAGTTACAAAGAGAGAGAGGAAGAATGAGGGGTTACAAAGAGAGAGCTATTATAAGGTGGAGTTACAAAGAGAGAGAGGAAGAATGCGGGGTTACAAAGAGAGAGCTATTACAAGGTGGAGTTACAAAGAGAGAGAGAGAGGAAGAAGGCGGGGTTACAAAGAGAGAGCTATTACAAGGCGGAGTTACAAAGAGAGAGAGGAAGAATGCGGGGTTACAAAGAGAGAGCTATTACAAGGTGGAGTTACAAAGAGAGAGAGGAAGAATACGGGGTTACAAAGAGAGAGCTATTACAAGGTGGAGTTACAAAGAGAGAGAGAGGAAGAATGCGGGGTTACAAAGAGAGAGCAATTACAAGGTGGAGTTACAAGAGAGAGAGAGAGGAAGAAGGCGGGGTTACAAAGAGAGAGCTATTACAAGGCGGAGTTACAAAGAGAGAGAGGAAGAATGCGGGGTTACAAAGAGAGAGCTATTACTAGGTGGAGTTACAAAGAGAGAGAGGAAGAAGGCGGGGTTACAAAGAGAGAGCTATTACAAGGTGGAGTTACAAAGAGAGAGAGGAAGAAGGCGGGGTTACAAAGAGAGAGCTATTACAAGGTGGAGTTACAAAGAGAGAGAGAGGAAGAATGGGGGGTTACAAAGAGAGAGCTATTACAAGGTGGAGTTACAAAGAGAGAGAGGAAGAATGCGGGGTTACAAAGAGAGAGTGTGACAGACGCTCTGTCTTTTGGATGTCATCACTATTCAGTTGCCCACCGGGCCATTCACTGGCCTTTTCTTAATTAGGTCATTGTAGTTTGGATTGTATTATAAACTGCCTTTGTGTTAATTGATTACGTCACAGGCAATGGCATTGTTCTGATTGAGTGTATTACAGACGCCTATTGTTTGCTGATTGCGTCACCGGCAGAGTTGGTCTGTGTATTTGTCATGAGGTCCACGGGGGAGGTCCCATTGCATGGAGACTTGTGTATATAAGGCCTAGAGTGGCACTAATAAAAACACTTCACCTTCACCCTCAATACTGAGTTCTGTCTCTTATTGGGGGAAACGCTATATTACAATTCACTAGCCCTTGTAAGGGCTGTTCCTGTTTCCTCACGGACGACTCTGGAATTCCAGCAGCACCTCTTACGATTGGGAAAAGGACGTCTCGGGCGGTGAAGCCCTCCGGCGATAAGGGTTATCGCTACAATTGGTGGCAGCGGTGGGATGGTCCTTTCTACCCAGAGAGAGTGCTACCCTGATGGAGAGTCAGTAGGACAAGTTGAAAAGGCTGACCCTGAAGGATCTACTCGAGAGCCGGGGAAGGTCAGCTAGCAACCGCCCACGTCGGGAACTGATAGCCGAGCTGATCGAAATGGATCATGCAGCAGTGAGGACTGAAACCAATATAGAGATCGATGAAGACGCTGCTCTTGTTCAAGCGGTTCGGAACAGATTGTCGGTCTATGGCTCGAATCCATCACAGGAACTGATCGACCGAGTCTTCGCCGCAGCGGAGGCAGAGGCCAGTAAGCGAAGGGAAGATCGGCGACTTTCAACCCAGCAGCCTCTCAGCCTCAGTTACACTGGGGGGAGAAAGATTCCATTTGCAGCATTTAAGTCCTTCCAGGAAAGTGACGACGAGATTGACGGATTTTTGGCCGATTTTGAACGCCAGTGCGCTTTACACCGGGTACCCACGGAGGAATGGGTCACCATATTATCAGGGAAACTATCTGGGAAAGCTTCCGATGCTTTCCGGGCCATCCCTGATGCGGACTTACCACACTACCATCTGGTAAAGGAGGCTTTGTTAGCCCGGTACGCTGTCACCCCGGAAGCCTACAGGCGACGATTTCGGGAATCCCAAAAGAAGGGAGGGGATTCTTACACGGAGTGGGCATGTCGCCTCCATCGTACAGCATCACACTGGGTCACTGGATGCAAAGCCACGACCGCTGAGGATGTACTACAGTTGTTTTTACTAGAGCATTTTCTCAATGCCCTGCAACCAGAGCTAAGAGAGTGGGTACGTGACCGGAGGCCTCTAACGCTACCTGAGGCTGCTCGTCTAGCCGACGAGTACACTGATGCTCGCCGGACAGAACAGTCCGCTCCAAAACCACAACCTCCCATCAAATTTTAAGCACCTGTGGCTTCAGCGCCAACTCGTGACTCTGGGCCACATAGGCCAGCGCAGCAACCGAACCTCTCCACAGTTCAGTGCCATCGTTGCAAACAATGGGGACATTACCGCAGTGATTGCGCCCTAGAGCCTCCCCGAAACACGTGGGGGCAAAAGCAACCTTCCACCTCCCGTACTCCTGTGGCACACTGTTTTGAAGCTGAGAGCAGTTCGGAAGAGTATCTGGGGGTACTGTATGAAGCTGATCCCGTACAAGCGGCCATCCAAGATAACCGACAGCACCATTGCCAGGAGGTACGAGTCAATGGGCGCACCGCGCAAGGATTACGCGACACCGGAGCCACACTTACCTTGCTTCAACCTCATTTGGTCAAGAACAAAGAACGCACTGGACACACCGTTGCAGTAAGGGTGGCGGGAGGAGCTGTGTTTCGACTCCCCACCGCCCGAGTACATCTTGACTGGGGCGCTGGATCCGGCAGGGTACAGGTGGGACTTATGGAAAACTTACCAGCAGAAGTACTATTGGGAAATGATCTAGGACCAATGACTTCTGCCTACGCTACCTCTGGACCAGCCAGCGTCAACCCTGTTACAACCCGGTCTCCAGCCCGAGCTGCCGACTCCAGCCCACTGGTCGGGGAGACCCAGGGGTTTCGTCTGCATCACGTCATGTCTGTTACAAGAAGCCAAGAAGAGGATCAGCCATCAGGTTACGTCCTTCCAGAAGGGAAACGTATGCCAAACACTATTTTTGTTGGGGGCATTGGCCGTCGGATTAATCAGCCTGAAATTAAGGATGTTTTTTCAAAGTATGGCACTGTAAAGAATGTCAAAATTATTAGGGATGCCTCTGGCGTTTCTAAGGGTTATGGTTTTGTCTACTTTTACGATGATGTAGATGTGCAGAAAATTGTGGATTCTCCGATCAGCTTCCATGGAAAGAGATTGAAACTTGGACCAGCTATAAGAAAGCAGAGCACCTGTGCACACATCCAACCAAGGACTTTGGTGCTGAACTCACCAACGCCACAATATCCCAGTGTTTGGACCCCACCCATGACCGATTCCTATGTACAGCCCACGTCAATGTTTAGTCCGGTTACTCACTATGTGCAGACTTGTCCTTACACAGAACTCTGTCCATAACAAGAGTCCGGACAGCCCCACGTTAACCCGAACAGGGTCAATCCGGGTCTGCCGGGTGTTCCACAAAAAGGGGGCATTGTGACAGACGCTCTGTCTTTTGGATGTCATCACTATTCAGTTGCCCACCGGGCCATTCACTGGCCTTTTCTTAATTAGGTCATTGTAGTTTGGATTGTATTATAAACTGCCTTTGTGTTAATTGATTACGTCACAGGCAATGGCATTGTTCTGATTGAGTGTATTACAGACGCCTATTGTTTGCTGATTGCGTCACCGGCAGAGTTGGTCTGTGTATTTGTCATGAGGTCCACGGGGGAGGTCCCATTGCATGGAGACTTGTGTATATAAGGCCTAGAGTGGCACTAATAAAAACACTTCACCTTCACCCTCAATACTGAAGTTCTGTCTCTTATTGGGGGGAAACGCTATATTACAATTCACTAGCCCTTGTAAGGGCTGTTCCTGTTTCCTCACGGACGACTCTGGAATTCCAGCAGCACCTCTCACCATTGGGAAAGGACGTCTCGGGCGGTGAAGCCCTCCGGCGATAAGGGTTATCGCTACAGAGAGCTATTACAAGGTGGAGTTACAAAGAGAGAGAGGAAGAAGGCGGGGTTACAAAGAGAGAGCTATTACAAGGTGGAGTTACAAAGAGAGAGAGGAAGAATGCGGGGTTACAAAGAGAGAGCTATTACAAGGTGGAGTTACAAAGAGAGAGAGGAAGAAGGCGGGGTTACAAAGAGAGAGCTATTACAAGGTGGAGTTACAAAGAGAGAGAGGAAGAATGCGGGGTTACAAAGACAGAGCTATTACAAGGTGGAGTTACAAAGAGAGAGAGGAAGAAGGCAGGGGTTACAAAGAGAGAGCTATTACTAGGTGGAGTTACAAAGAGAGAGAGGAAGAATGCGGGGTTACAAAGAGAGAGCTATTACAAGGTGGAGTTACAAAGAGAGAGAGGAAGAAGGCGGGGTTACAAAGAGAGAGCTATTACAAGGTGGAGTTACAAAGAGAGAGAGGAAGAATGCGGGGTTACAAAGAGAGAGCTATTACAAGGTGGAGTTACAAAGAGTGAGAGGAAGAATTCGGGGTTACAAAGAGAGAGCTATTACAAGGTGGAGTTACAAAGAGAGAGAGAGGAAGTAGGTGGGGTTACAAAGAGAGAGCTATTACAAGGTGGAGTTACAAAGAGAGAGAGGAAGAAGGCGGGGTTACAAAGAGAGAGCTATTACAAGGTGGAGTTACAAAGAGAGAGAGAGGAAGTAGGTGGGGTTACAAAGAGAGAGCTATTACAAGGTGGAGTTACAAAGAGAGAGAGGAAGAATGCGGGGTTGCAAAGAGAGAGCTATTACAAGGTGGAGTTACAAGGAGAGAGAGGAAGAATGCGGGGTTACAAAGAAAGAGCTATTACAAGGCGGAGTTACAAAGAGAGAGAGGAAGAATGCGGGGTTACAAAGAGAGAGCTATTACAAGGTGGAGTTACAAGGAGAGAGAGGAAGAATGCGGGGTTACAAAGAGAGAGCTATTACAAGGTGGAGTTACAAAGAGAGAGCTATTACAAGGTGGAGTTACAAAGAGAGAGAGGAAGAAGGCGGGGTTACAAAGAGAGCGCTATTACAAGGTGGAGTTACAAAGAGAGAGAGGAAGAAGGCAGGGGTTACAAAGAGAGAGCTATTACAAGGTGTAGTTACAAAGAGAGAGAGGAAGAATGCGGGGTTACAAAGAGAGAGCTATTACAAGGTGGAGTTACAAAGAGAGAGAGGAAGAAGGCGGGGTTACAAAGAGAGAGCTATTACAAGGTGGAGTTACAAAGAGAGAGGGGAAGAATGCGGGGTTACAAAGAGAGCGCTATTACAAGGTGGAGTTACAAAGAGAGAGAGGAAGAATGGGGGGTTATATCTATCAATCTATCCTATATATTTCTGTCTGTCTATCCCATATCTATCTATCTATCTATCTATCTATCTATCTATCTATCTCATAGTTATCTATCTATCAATCTATCTATCTATCTATCTATCTATCTATCTATCTATCTATCTCATATCTATCTATCTCATAGTTTATCTATCTATCTATCTATCTATCTATCTATCTATCTATCTATCTATCTCATATCTATCTATCTATCTATCTATCTATCTATCTATCTATCTCATATCTATCTATCTATCTATCTATCTATCTATCTATCTATCTCATATCTATCTATCCAATATCTATCTATCTATCTATCTATCTATCTATCTATCTATCTATCTCATATCTATGTAGTTACAAAGAGAGAGAGGAAGAAGGCGGGGTTACAAAGAGAGAGCTATTACAAGGTGGAGTTACAAAGAGAGAGAGGAAGAATGCGGGGTTACAAAGAGAGAGCTATTACAAGGTGGAGTTACAAAGAGTGAGAGGAAGAATTCGGGGTTACAAAGAGAGAGCTATTACAAGGTGGAGTTACAAAGAGAGAGAGAGGAAGTAGGTGGGGTTACAAAGAGAGAGCTATTACAAGGTGGAGTTACAAAGAGAGAGAGGAAGAAGGCGGGGTTACAAAGAGAGAGCTATTACAAGGTGGAGTTACAAAGAGAGAGAGAGGAAGTAGGTGGGGTTACAAAGAGAGAGCTATTACAAGGTGGAGTTACAAAGAGAGAGAGGAAGAATGCGGGGTTGCAAAGAGAGAGCTATTACAAGGTGGAGTTACAAGGAGAGAGAGGAAGAATGCGGGGTTACAAAGAAAGAGCTATTACAAGGCGGAGTTACAAAGAGAGAGAGGAAGAATGCGGGGTTACAAAGAGAGAGCTATTACAAGGTGGAGTTACAAGGAGAGAGAGGAAGAATGCGGGGTTACAAAGAGAGAGCTATTACAAGGTGGAGTTACAAAGAGAGAGCTATTACAAGGTGGAGTTACAAAGAGAGAGAGGAAGAAGGCGGGGTTACAAAGAGAGCGCTATTACAAGGTGGAGTTACAAAGAGAGAGAGGAAGAAGGCAGGGGTTACAAAGAGAGAGCTATTACAAGGTGTAGTTACAAAGAGAGAGAGGAAGAATGCGGGGTTACAAAGAGAGAGCTATTACAAGGTGGAGTTACAAAGAGAGAGAGGAAGAAGGCGGGGTTACAAAGAGAGAGCTATTACAAGGTGGAGTTACAAAGAGAGAGGGGAAGAATGCGGGGTTACAAAGAGAGCGCTATTACAAGGTGGAGTTACAAAGAGAGAGAGGAAGAATGGGGGGTTATATCTATCAATCTATCCTATATATTTCTGTCTGTCTATCCCATATCTATCTATCTATCTATCTATCTATCTATCTCATAGTTATCTATCTATCAATTTATCTATCTATCTATCTATCTATCTATCTATCTCATATCTATCTATCTCATAGTTTATCTATCTATCTATCTATCTATCTATCTCATATCTATCTATCTATCTATCTATCTATCTATCTATCTATCTATCTATCTCATATCTATCTATCTATCTATCTATCTATCTATCTCATATCTATCTATCCAATATCTATCTATCTATCTATCTATCTATCTATCTATCTATCTCATATCTATTTATCTATCCAATATCTATCTATCTATCTATCTATCTATCTATCTATCTATCTATCTATTTCTATGCACCAATGCACAGTATTTGGCAATATGGAGCAGATCCTCTTTCCTCGCTCTCCATCTATTTATTATTCCTTGCAATATCTTTAATAAATTAATTACGTGACCTTCTTACCTGAACTGACTGTTCTTACCCGGAACAGGTGACCCCAAGCAGCACTTCCATATCAGGGGACACCTGCGAAGCTCTGTACTTTCGCTGTAGCAGTTGCGGTGGGGCAGCTAAAAGCTTCACGTTGGTGACAGAGCACTTTGGGTTCTGAAAGGTAAAAACCTTTTTCAGCAATCGGCTGTCACAACAAGCTGTGAGAAGTGTCAAAAGCGCAAAGAGAGCGAGAGGAAAGTTTAAGTAACTTTACTTAGTCTGCAATTAACTTTGTTTTAACTGTTAGGAAACAAAAGTTTGCGAGTAATAAGAAAATATACGTTCTTAAAGGTCCTGGACTTGGGAGGTGGTTTGCAGCATGGCCGATGTCTAGGCGTCACGCTTTCATTGTCATTAACACCCTATAGTCAATTACTTTCCTTCTCATGCCGTCTGCACCTCAAAAATATCTCCAGACTCTGCCCCTTACTATAGAAGCAACAGAAGCTCCTCCTTAATGCTGCTACCCCCTAACCCCCCCCCCCCCATAGCTTCTGCCATGTGTTCTATGCAATTGATTCATGACCACCAAACAGGCTGCAGTTCACCCTAACCTTAAGCCGAATACCTATACAGAACTTGGAGAACCTGGAGGTGCAAACGCATCAATACATAGGTCCCCATTTGGGTAGTAGGCACAGGGATCATGTTATAGGAACCAACAGTTGGGGTTGGGCTCCTCAGATGCGCAACATCTGACTGAATAATTCAACACTATGAACAGCATTCAATATGTCTCTTATCAAAAGTTATGCCCCAAAATATTGGCGTTTTGTAAGCTGTGAGCCAAGAGGTGAGGAGGCAGAATCTCCTCCGTGGGGGGATAGGAGTGACCAGCTCTGGGTTTAATGCCAGGGAGTCAGATGGGGAATTCGCCTGTCTTTTGGCAGGTGACTTTTGGTGTGGAAGGAGTTCAAAAATACAGCAGGTTGTCTCACGCCTCCAAGTAGTAGCTCTGCATATCAACATCTCATCTGTTTAAACCAAGGTGAACTGACATTTTCTTTGCTCATTTTTGTCTGTATTACTCACCTGTAACCTGCCTTTCTGGCCTGTCCCTTCCAGAGTGAGTACTACTTTGGCCAGACATTCCAAATTGTCTCCAGGAGGTTAGTCCAGTTTCGTTCACCAGTCCCACAGCCTGAAATGGCGCTCCAAGGCCCCAGGGAGTGCCCTTCTCTCTTCACAGAGGGGATTCTATCATTCTTCTGAGGCAAACACCACATGTTCTCTCCTTCTCCTCTCTCCCTCAGGTATGCACAGATTTCTATATGAAAGACTTGTGTATCCTATTTGCCCTGCTCATGTGCCCCTCCCAAGTTAGTTATAAAATGGTCTGCCATCCCTTCTTTGTTTCTTTTAATTTTGTGCAAGCGCATGCACTTGAGGTTATAGGGCAACCTCTGGTAAGCCTACTCCTAATTTATCTATTCCATTGTATGTCCCAAAGGGGGCTCTCAGAGATTAGAGTTAGGACTGCACCCCACAGAGGCACCTTGGTGCTTGGTGGTGCAGCTTCAGCATACTTCTGCAGATGTGTGTGGACCAAGACCTCTGTTTTTAACCAGATTTAGAGACAGATTATAAGTTTGTCTGTAAGATAACAGGGTTGCGTGCTGTGGCCCCTACTAGTCGGCAATCAGCAACTCACCTGATTGCTGGAACCTTGAAGCAGCCCCTGCTTCCCACATTGCCTTGGGACTGAACTCCATTCACCAGTGCTTCCATGCTGGCTTCCATCCTCCCCTTCAGTCACAGGGGCATGGCCACTCCCTCTCAATTCACTACAATGGAGGAGGCAATGTCAGGCCTCGGCACACCCCCTCCAATTGCAATTAAGGGAGAGGTCACGGCTGTGCTCCTATGACTGATAGCAGGTCGCAATCACACTCCCCCCATCGATCCCAACCCAGAGTTGTAATCCAGATAGACATTAGGAACTGGAACGTGAATGCAGTAAGAGAATGTCACCTTACATGCTGCATAACACAGACAAGAAAAGAAAGTATCATTCATAGAGGTCACAGCTCGATGTACAGGAAATACAGCACAGCGGAGAATGTGCAATAGAAACTGCAGATAAGCACTGGTAACAGCGCCATCTAGTGTCATAACTTGTCAAAACTGTAAACTGCTGTAAATATAGCAAAAGTCATAAATCTTATTTAAAGACAAGCAGAAGGCTGCAGGCTGGCACTGATTGAACGAGTGAAATCATGGGTTTTGGTCCACTTAACAGTGTTGGCAATAGTGAGTCTATAGTCACGTTACAATGGTCTTGCAAAGATGGCAAACCATGGTACAAGGCAAGAACCTTTTACCTGCATCACCCCCCAATAAAAATTATTCTATAAAACACCAACCTTCCCTTTCAGAAAAATTAAGTATTCTGGTGCCGGCTGGCAGGCTGATCATTTGAAACTTTCATCGGGGGTTTAGCCAGGTACCAGCAGGAGCATCTCTTGATGAACGACCTTGTGTCACTACTCACCATGTAATGCGTGCAGAACATTTCAAGATGTTTCAAACAAATGTGATCCATCAAAGTCAATTGGATGAAATCACTTTACTTTATTAAAAAGTCTTTTAAAAGCTGGCGTCATTCACATTGTCCCAGTAGAGTTGTATTTTGGAGGAGATTCCTCTACATCATTCTCAAAAAACTGGAAATGTGACTCGAGATCCAATTTTTGTCCTAGAACTCTGGATAGTCTGAAGGTAGTTGGTGAAACTTGAGTAAGAATTATTGCCTCTACTGGGCCCTAAAAATGATTTCCTCTGGTGAGCCCCAAGTAAGATTTCTTCTAGTTGGCAATGGCATAGATAAGGATTCCCTCTGGTTGGCTTTAAGAATTATTTCCTCTAATGGGTCCTAAGAAAATGTTCTCTGCCCTAAGACCGAAAAATGATTTCCTCTAGTGGGTCCAAGAATGATTTCCTCTGGTGGACCCCAAGAATAATTTTCTCTGGTGGGCCTCAAAAATTATTTCCTCTGGTGGGCCCCAAGTATGTTTTTTTCTGGTGGGCCTCAATAGTGATTTCCTCTGGTTGATTTAGAGAATGATATCCTCTTATGCCCCTCAATGATGATTTCCTCAGGTAGACCACAAAAATACATTTTTCTGGCGGACCCAAGAATGATTTCCACTAGTTGAGCAACAAGAATGATTTCCTCTGGTGTGCCCTGAGAATGATTTCCTTTGGTTGGTTCAGAAAATTATTTCCTTTTGGCGTCTCGCAAATTATTTTCTCTGATTGTTCCATGGTTCTGCAGTTTGACTCTACAACTAATTTCCCCCATCCAATCATTCCCTCTCCTTGGCCTCCATGACTGTAGTCAGGGCCGGGGCCAGCACAGGGCAAACCTGGGCAATTGCCAGGGGGCCTGGCATCTTTAGGGACCCACTCAGACTCACCCTTGGCCATGGTATTATTTTACAGTGGACCCAAAGCACCGAATACCAGGTGTTGTGTGCAGACCTGCTCATGGCTGGCCTCAGCAACAGGGGATGATCAGCAACATTGGAAAAGGTGGCAAGGAATGGAGGGCAATTGATGGAAGCTCAGAAGGTGTTGAGAACCATGTGACAACCAATAGCAATGATAAAGTCTTTAGTGGCACCGGAGCAAGCAGTAAAGGCTGAAGGGTGCTTGGTGGCAATCGAGAATGCAAAAAGGACTAGAGGACAATTGGTGGCTATAGGGAAGGCAATAAGGACTGGGGGACAATTGGTGGCTATAAGGATGGCAATAAGGACTAGAGGATGATTGGTGGCTATAGGGAAGGCAATAAGGATTGGAGGGTGATTGGTAGCTATAAGGAAAGCAATAAGGACTGGAGCATAATTGGTTGCTATAGGGATGGCAATAAAGGCTAGAGGACAATTGGTGGCTATAGGGATGGCAATTAGGACTAGAAAATAATTGGTGGCTATTGGGATGGCAATAAGGACTAGAGGACGATTGGTGGCTATAAAGATGACAATAAGAACTAGAAGACAATTGGTAGCTATAGGGATGGCAATAAGGACTAGAGAATAATTGGTGGCTATTGGGATGGCAATAAGGGCTAGAGGACGATTGGTGGCTATAGAGATGGCAATAAGAACTAGAGGACAATTGGTGGCTATAGGGATGGCAATAAGGACTAGAGGACAATTGGTGGCTATAGGGATGGCAATAAGGACTAGAGGACAATTGGTGGCTATAGGGAAGGCAATAAGGACTGGAGGGTGATTGATGGCTATAGGGAAGGCAATAAGGACTAGAGGATGATTGGTGGCTATAGGGAAGGCAATAAGAACTATAGAATGATTGGTGCCTATGGGGAAGGCAGTAAGGATTGGAGGATGAATGCTGGCTATAGGGATGGCAATAAGGACTGGAGGACAATTGGTGGCTATAGGGATGACAATAAGGACTAGAGGACTATTGGTGGCTATAGGGATGGCAATAAGGACTAGAGGACAATTGGTAGCTATAGGGATGGCAATAAGGACTAGAGGACTATTGGTGGCTATAGGGATGGCAATAAGGACTAGAGGACAATTGGTAGCTGTAGGGATGGCAATAAGGACTAGAGGACTATTGGTGGCTATAGGGATGGCAATAAGGACTAGAGGACAATTGGTAGCTATAGGGATGGCAATAAGGACTAGAGGACTATTGGTGGCTATAGGGATGGCAATAAGGACTAGAGGACAATTGGTGGCTATAGGTAAGGCAGTAAGGACTAGAGGATGATTGATGGCTATAGGGAAGGCAATAAGGACTGGAGGATAATTGGTGGCTATAGGGATGGCAATAAGGACTAGAGGACTATTGGTGGCTATAGGGATGGCAATAAGGACTAGAGGACAATTGGTAGCTATAGGGATGGCAATAAGGACAAGAGGACGATTGGTGGCTATAGGGATGCCAATAAGGACTGGAGGATAATTGGTGGCTATAGGGATGGCAATAAGGGCTAGGACTAGAGGACGATTGGTGGCTATAGGGATGGCAATAAGGGCTGGAGAACAATTGGTGGCTATAGGGATGGCAATAAGGACAAGAGGACGATTGGTGGCTATAGGGATGGCAATAAGGACTAGAGGACAATTGGTGGCTATAGGGATGGCAATAAGGACTAGAGGACTATTGGTGGCTATAGAGAAGGCAATAAGGACTGGTGGGTGATTGATGGCTATAGGGAAGGCAATAAGGACTGGCAGACAATTGGTGGCTATAGGGAAGGCAATAAGGACTAGAGGACAATTGGTGGCTATAGGGAAGGCAATAAGGACTAGATGATGATTGGTGGCTATAGGGATGGCAATAAGGACTAGAGGACAATTGGTGGTTATAGGGAAAGCAATAAGGACTGGAGAAGAATTGGTGGCTATAGGGAAGGCAATAAGGACTAGAGGACGATTGGTGGCTATAGGGAAGGCAAAAGGACTGGAGGGCGATCAGCAGCAGGAGATGACCCATTTGTGGCAGCGGAGCTGAAAGGTGACATCATGTGACACTACTTTGGGGCCCACTAAGACTCTCCTGCCCAAGGGCCCCCACAAACCTAGAGCCGTCCCTGACTGTAGTTATGCCACTCTGCTGGGCATCACTGAAAGCAAGGGGCCTCTTTGTCGATGGTGACCCTTCGTAACATTTTCCCTTGCCTATGCCAGCCATGGGCCCCATGTTCTGTTTATTTTGATTGCATCCCAAAATGTAATTATATCCCCTGAAGAACTGTTTTTCATACGTGCTCCATCATGTCCGTCTTCATCATCTTGAAGAAAAATTGGTGTATTCTAAGTATACAGCACGTCCTGCTCCAGAAGATTCTTTACACTTGGGTTGTACATCCACAAGATGGTACTGGACTGCAGAGACAGCAAAAAAGTGGCTCCTCCCGGTCCCATATATATCAGGGACCTCCCACAAACTCCCCAGATCTTCTCTGCAGTCTGGGCTGCGATGACTAGAAGATGGCTCTCTCTACTCGCAGGTGAGCGGGGCTATTAGCCTACGGCCCTGTAGGACTATTCCCACCCGTTTCCTTTTACTGCCTCCCAGCTTAGGCTGCACTGGTTTGGGTGAAGGTAGGCAGCACCACTGTCAGGTGCTAAGGAGCACTGCTCCAACCGCAGTCCCCCACCAAAGGGTAGGCGGTACAGGCCCATGGTGAGCCTTATGGGATGCCCCTTCCGCGTCTTGTGCCCCTCGCCCCCTGTCCCCGCAGTTGGCTCCCTTTAAGCTGCCCGTTGCTTCCCCTTCGCTCTCCCTGGTAGATCTCGGGGGGGGGGGGGGGGGTGCATGTCTTGACTATATGATTTATGTGATGATCCCTTTTGAATTGGTTGCACTGGTTTCTTTTGCCACCGCCGCCGCCGCACGCTTGTACTCTGCTCCGCGGTTGGCAGCGACACCTCAGGCGCTGCTGCGCCATCATTGGCTGGCCTTGTCATGTTTCGCGCTCTTCAGGGGTATTTCGCCCCTCGAGGTATATACGGGCACCATTTTAGTTCTCTGCTGCGTGTGTCTGGCATCTCCCTATCGCGGTCCATAAGTGCCCCTGCAGGCTGATTTATTTTGTATTTCTCTGTATTGCATATTGCTTATGGGATCTTTTGCTTATGTCTTGCAGGCGGGTCAAACTTTTGTGGTTTCTCCCGGGTCTATCCCCTCTATTTAGTGTTAACTCTTATTGGAGGGCTATTGTATTCCCTTACTTCCCACTTCCCTAGCGGGTTATTGGGGCATCCCGGGTTGCTATTATTAGCGTCAATCCCTATTGGCCTGTTGTGCCGTGATAATCACCATATGGAGGCTTCTCAGGATAATGTGCTCGGGGTTCCTTCGGGACAAGCCCGGCTGTGTATTGCGTGTGGGGTATCCCCCCCTGTCAGTGATGACGTCAGGGTTTGTGTACCCTGCGCCCAGCAGGAACTTGCGCTGCAGTCTGGGTTACCTGCTGCTGGGCCTAGTGCTGCTGCCCCTCTGGCTTCGCCTACCCCCCCACACTTACACCTGACTCCCAGTGAGGTGCATACCAGTGGGGAGTCTCAACCTGATTTGGCTGCCCAGGTGGCCAGCATTGAAAGGCATATTGCTGGGTCTGGTCCGCCTAAGGCTCCTGCTAAGCGGCAGCATCTGGCACCCGGTGTTACTCTCTTTCCTATGGAAACTGAGGAGTTTTTTGATATTACTGGATATACCCCCCTGGAAGAGGGGGAATTATTTTCTGATTCAGAATCATCTTAGGATCAGCCTGGGGGTTATTCTGAGTCTGGGTCTGACCCATGGGCTTCAGATGATACTGACAGACTTCTGGCTCACATTTTTGAAGTGCTCTGTATCCCTGCTCCTGCCGGGGCCCCACGGGAGCAGGGGGAGCTGTTTCATACTGTTAAACCACGCTTGGAGTTTCCTGAACAAACTCATTTTAATAATCTGGTGCTCAAACAGTGGGAACGGCCTACCAGGCTTCCCGGGGTACCAAAGAGTTGGGATAAGAGGTATCCCTTTCCTGCTGAGATGGTTAAACGTTGGTCATGTCCTCCCGAAGTGGATGCACCGGTTTTGGGGTTGTCCAACACATCCGTCATGCATTCCCCTGACTCTATTACCCTGCGGGATGGGGAAGACAGGTGCATAGATCAGCTGTCTTGCCATTCTTTTGCCTGTGTGGGGACCGCGTTGCGTCCGGCCTGTGCCTCTGCTATTACAGTTGTTGCTATCAAGAGCCTGCTCAGGAGTGTCTTAGATGGGGCCCCTGATGATGCAGGTAGTGAAGAGTATAGAGCTCTTCTGCGTTGTGAGGAATTTGTTGCTTATTTTCTTTCTGCCCTGGATGATACCATTAGGATGTGGGGCAGGGCATCTGCCTTGTTGGTGGCTATACACCGCTCGGTCTGGCTGCGCCAGTGGGCAGCTGATAACGCTGCTAAGAAGGCTCTCACTGGTTTTCCCTTCAAGGGGCTGCGCCTCTTTGGTGAACATCTGGATTTGTTTGCTAAGGGAGGCAAGTTACCTCAGTGTAAAAGGCAGCCCCGGCCCTTTCGGGGTTCAGGTCTTCCTTTCTTCCGTGGTTCCAGAGTTGGACGGGGAGCTTCCTTTGCTGGGGCCCTCAGAGATTTTTGGGGCAGGGGCAGAGGACGTGGCTGCCCTGGTCCCTCCTGGGGTCTCAAGCCTAAGTCCTCTCCCAAGCCCCCTCGGGCATGAAGGGGCGCCCTCACCCATCCGGGTGGGGGGACGGCTTCGGCTCTTTGTTCACGTCTGGAGGCGTCATATCTCAGACCGGTGGATTCAGGAGGTAGTGTCCTCCGGTTACAAGATAGAGTTTGCAGCCTGGCCGCCCCCGAGATTCATCAGATCCCGGGTAGCTCAAAACCCCTTGTCAGCTCAGGGTCTGTCCTTTACTGTCCAGAACCTTCTGGAGTTGAAGGTCATCTGCCAAGTGTCCTTAATGGAAAGGGGCAAGGGCTATTATTCCAATCTTTTCACTGTTCAAGGCAGTGAAGGCAATAAGGACTGGAGGATAATTGGTGGCTATAGTGATGGCAATAAGGACTAGAGGACTATTGGTGGCTATAGGGATGGCAATAAGGACTAGAGGACAATTGGTAGCTATAGGGATGGCAATAAGGACAAGAGGACGATTGGTGGCTATAGGGATGCCAATAAGGACTGGAGGATAATTGGTGGCTATAGGGATGGCAATAAGGGCTAGGACTAGAGGACGATTGGTGGCTATAGGGATGGCAATAAGGGCTGGAGAACAATTGGTGGCTATAGGGATGACAATAAGGACAAGAGGACGATTGGTGGCTATAGGGATGGCAATAAGGACTAGAGGACAATTGGTGGCTATAGGGATGGCAATAAGGACTAGAGGACTATTGGTGGCTATAGAGAAGGCAATAAGGACTGGTGGGTGATTGATGGCTATAGGGAAGGCAATAAGGACTGGCAGACAATTGGTGGCTATAGGGAAGGCAATAAGGACTGGAGGACAATTGGTGGCTATAGGGAAGGCAATAAGGACTAGATGATGATTGGTGGCTATAGGGATGGCAATAAGGACTAGAGGACAATTGGTGGTTATAGGGAAGGCAATAAGGACTGGAGAAGAATTGGTGGCTATAGGGAAGGCAATAAGGACTAGAGGACGATTGGTGGCTATAGGGAAGGCAAAAGGACTGGAGGGCGATCAGCAGCAGGAGATGACCCATTTGTGGCAGCGGAGCTGAAAGGTGACATCATGTGACACTACTTTGGGGCCCACTAAGACTCTCCTGCCCAAGGGCCCCCACAAACCTAGAGCCGTCCCTGACTGTAGTTATGCCACTCTGCTGGGCATCACTGAAAGCAAGGGGCCTCTTTGTCGATGGTGACCCTTCGTAACATTTTCCCTTGCCTATGCCAGCCATGGGCCCCATGTTCTGTTTATTTTGATTGCATCCCAAAATGTAATTATATCCCCTGAAGAACTGTTTTTCATACGTGCTCCATCATGTCCGTCTTCATCATCTTGAAGAAAAATTGGTGTATTCTAAGTATACAGCACGTCCTGCTCCAGAAGATTCTTTACACTTGGGTTGTACATCCACAAGATGGTACTGGACTGCAGAGACAGCAAAAAAGTGGCTCCTCCCGGTCCCATATATATCAGGGACCTCCCACAAACTCCCCAGATCTTCTCTGCAGTCTGGGCTGCGATGACTAGAAGATGGCTCTCTCTACTCGCAGGTGAGCGGGGCTATTAGCCTACGGCCCTGTAGGACTATTCCCACCCGTTTCCTTTTACTGCCTCCCAGCTTAGGCTGCACTGGTTTGGGTGAAGGTAGGCAGCACCACTGTCAGGTGCTAAGGAGCACTGCTCCAACCGCAGTCCCCCACCAAAGGGTAGGCGGTACAGGCCCATGGTGAGCCTTATGGGATGCCCCTTCCGCGTCTTGTGCCCCTCGCCCCCTGTCCCCGCAGTTGGCTCCCTTTAAGCTGCCCGTTGCTTCCCCTTCGCTCTCCCTGGTAGATCTCGGGGGGGGGGGGGTGCATGTCTTGACTATATGATTTATGTGATGATCCCTTTTGAATTGGTTGCACTGGTTTCTTTTGCCACCGCCGCCGCCGCACGCTTGTACTCTGCTCCGCGGTTGGCAGCGACACCTCAGGCGCTGCTGCGCCATCATTGGCTGGCCTTGTCATGTTTCGCGCTCTTCGGGGGTATTTCGCCCCTCGAGGTATATACGGGCACCATTTTAGTTCTCTGCTGCGTGTGTCTGGCATCTCCCTATCGCGGTCCATAAGTGCCCCTGCAGGCTGATTTATTTTGTATTTCTCTGTATTGCATATTGCTTATGGGATCTTTTGCTTATGTCTTGCAGGCGGGTCAAACTTTTGTGGTTTCTCCCGGGTCTATCCCCTCTATTTAGTGTTAACTCTTATTGGAGGGCTATTGTATTCCCTTACTTCCCACTTCCCTAGCGGGTTATTGGGGCATCCCGGGTTGCTATTATTAGCGTCAATCCCTATTGGCCTGTTGTGCCGTGATAATCACCATATGGAGGCTTCTCAGGATAATGTGCTCGGGGTTCCTTCGGGACAAGCCCGGCTGTGTATTGCGTGTGGGGTATCCCCCCCTGTCAGTGATGACGTCAGGGTTTGTGTACCCTGCGCCCAGCAGGAACTTGCGCTGCAGTCTGGGTTACCTGCTGCTGGGCCTAGTGCTGCTGCCCCTCTGGCTTCGCCTACCCCCCCACACTTACACCTGACTCCCAGTGAGGTGCATACCAGTGGGGAGTCTCAACCTGATTTGGCTGCCCAGGTGGCCAGCATTGAAAGGCATATTGCTGGGTCTGGTCCGCCTAAGGCTCCTGCTAAGCGGCAGCATCTGGCACCCGGTGTTACTCTCTTTCCTATGGAAACTGAGGAGTTTTTTGATATTACTGGATATACCCCCCTGGAAGAGGGGGAATTATTTTCTGATTCAGAATCATCTTAGGATCAGCCTGGGGGTTATTCTGAGTCTGGGTCTGACCCATGGGCTTCAGATGATACTGACAGACTTCTGGCTCACATTTTTGAAGTGCTCTGTATCCCTGCTCCTGCCGGGGCCCCACGGGAGCAGGGGGAGCTGTTTCATACTGTTAAACCACGCTTGGAGTTTCCTGAACAAACTCATTTTAATAATCTGGTGCTCAAACAGTGGGAACGGCCTACCAGGCTTCCCGGGGTACCAAAGAGTTGGGATAAGAGGTATCCCTTTCCTGCTGAGATGGTTAAACGTTGGTCATGTCCTCCCGAAGTGGATGCACCGGTTTTGGGGTTGTCCAACACATCCGTCATGCATTCCCCTGACTCTATTACCCTGCGGGATGGGGAAGACAGGTGCATAGATCAGCTGTCTTGCCATTCTTTTGCCTGTGTGGGGACCGCGTTGCGTCCGGCCTGTGCCTCTGCTATTACAGTTGTTGCTATCAAGAGCCTGCTCAGGAGTGTCTTAGATGGGGCCCCTGATGATGCAGGTAGTGAAGAGTATAGAGCTCTTCTGCGTTGTGAGGAATTTGTTGCTTATTTTCTTTCTGCCCTGGATGATACCATTAGGATGTGGGGCAGGGCATCTGCCTTGTTGGTGGCTATACACCGCTCGGTCTGGCTGCGCCAGTGGGCAGCTGATAACGCTGCTAAGAAGGCTCTCACTGGTTTTCCCTTCAAGGGGCTGCGCCTCTTTGGTGAACATCTGGATTTGTTTGCTAAGGGAGGCAAGTTACCTCAGTGTAAAAGGCAGCCCCGGCCCTTTCGGGGTTCAGGTCTTCCTTTCTTCCGTGGTTCCAGAGTTGGACGGGGAGCTTCCTTTGCTGGGGCCCTCAGAGATTTTTGGGGCAGGGGCAGAGGACGTGGCTGCCCTGGTCCCTCCTGGGGTCTCAAGCCTAAGTCCTCTCCCAAGCCCCCTCGGGCATGAAGGGGCGCCCTCACCCATCCGGGTGGGGGGACGGCTTCGGCTCTTTGTTCACGTCTGGAGGCGTCATATCTCAGACCGGTGGATTCAGGAGGTAGTGTCCTCCGGTTACAAGATAGAGTTTGCAGCCTGGCCGCCCCCGAGATTCATCAGATCCCGGGTAGCTCAAAACCCCTTGTCAGCTCAGGGTCTGTCCTTTACTGTCCAGAACCTTCTGGAGTTGAAGGTCATCTGCCAAGTGTCCTTAATGGAAAGGGGCAAGGGCTATTATTCCAATCTTTTCACTGTTCCTAAAAAAGACGGGTCCTTCAGACCCATCCTGGATTTAAAACGCACTCAGCTGTGACTTCTCTGCGTCCAGGGGACTTCTTGACCTCGGTAGACATCAAGGATGCTTACCTTCACGTACTATCTTTCCAGGTCATCAGAGATTCCTCAGGTTCGCTCTGGAGGATCAGCACTACCAATTTGTGACCTTACCCTTTGGTCTCACCTCGGCTCCCAGGGTATTCACCAAGGTGTTGGCAGGTGTGATGGCTTTGCTGAGATCTCAGGGCATTCGCATTCTTCCATACTTGGACAACATTCTCATCACTTCTCAGTCCTTCCAGCAGGCAGAGCGGGATACCCAGTTGATGGTGTCCACACTGGAGTCATTCAGCTGGGTGATCAACCACCCCAAATCTTCCCTGTCTCCTTCCATGGTGAAGTCCTTCTGGGCATGACTCTGGATACATCTCAGGTCAAGATTTTTCTTCCTCAGCAGAAGGTGAAGAGTCTTCAAGCACAGGCTCAGCTCCTTCTGTCTTGTCCTCATCTTTCCATCAGGCAAGGAATGCAGCTGGTGGGCCTGATGGTGGCCTGCTTTGAGGCGGTTCCATATGCTCAGTTTCACGTGAGGCCTCTTCAGCTTCATCTCTTGTCAGTTTGGGATTGGGACCCTGCGTCCCTAGATCAGGTGTTTGTTCTTTCCCCTCTGGCCAGGCGGTCTCTGTCGTGGTGGCTGGACTCAAGGAACCTGCTGGGGGGCAGATCCTTTCTGGTCCCTTGCTGGGAGACGGTCACCACGGATGCCAGTCTGACCGGTTGGGGGGGCTTCTGGAAGTCCCTGCAATTCCAGGGTCAGTGGGGCCCTCAGGAGCCCCACACCCCTATCAACATTCTGGAGTTGAGGGCGATCAGGTTGGTTCTCGCCCACCTAACCCCAAACCTTCGGGGTCGGGCTGTTCAGGTCCGTTCGGGCAACCAGACGGCGGTTGCCTACATCAATCATCAGGGAGGGACCCGGAACAGAAGGGCCCTCAGGGAAGTGTCTCTGATTCTGTCTTGGGCGGAGGACAATGTTCCTTGCATCTCAGCAGTGTACATTTCTGGGTGGAGAATCTGGAGGCGGACTCTCTGAGCAGGGGGACCTCTCGTCTGGGAGAATGGTCCCTCAGGAACAGGGTGTTTCGCTCCCTGTGTCACCATTGGGGTCAGCCAGATGTGGATCTGTTTGCGTCCCATCACAATCACAAGCTTCCAGTAATTGTCTCTTTGTCCCAGGACCCTCTGGCCTTAGCCATGGATGTCTTGGCAATGTCTTGGAAGAGCGTTCAGCTCCTTTATGTGTTTCCCCCATTTCCTCTGCTGGGCAGGGTGCTGCGCAAGATAGCTCAGGAAGGGGTGCCAGCCATTCTGGTGGCCCCTTGTTGGCCAAGAAGAGTGTGGTTCGCAGACATCGTGCAGCTGGCAGTAGATCAGTACGTCCTGCCCAGGGTTCCAGATCTGCTCACTCAGGGGCAGCTACGCCACCCCAATTTACAAACGCTGGCTTTGACGGCCTGGCTGCTGAAACCTCCATCTTGATGGAGAAAGGGCTGCCTGCCTCGGTTGTTAACACCATGATCAGGGCTAGGAAAAGGTCCTCTTCTTCCATCTACTATAGGGTTTGGCGTACCTACATTGACTGGTGCGAGTCTAAGTCACTGCCCTGTCGTGTGTTTTCTATTCCTAGGATTCTGGAATTTCTGCAACATGGTTTGGATCTGGGTCTTCAGCTCAGTACTCTTAAAGGTCATGTTTCTGCCTTGGCCATTTTCTTCCAAAAATCCTTTGCTCAGCATCCCCTGGTCAAGACCTTTTTCCAGGGGGTACCTCACGTGCGTCCCCCACGTAAGCCTATGTTACCTGTCTGGGACTTGAATTTGGTCTTATCTGCCTTGCAGGGGTCCCCTTTTGAACCCTTGCAGGAGGCCCCTTTGTCTATTCTTACGCTTAAGGTAGTCTTTTGGGTGGCTATTACCTCTGTTAGGCGTGTCTCTGAGCTGGCGGCGCTTTCCATCAAGTCCCCTTACTTTGAGAGACACCAGGACAAGGTGGTGTTTCGATCGATTTACGCCAGACTTTCTACCTAAGGTTGTGTCTGCCTTTCATCTCAATCAAGACATTGTTTTGCCTTCTCTGTGTCCTAGTAACTCTAAGGAGAGGCTCTTACATTCTCTGGATGTGGTCAGGAACTTGAAGTTCTATTTGGTGGTTACTGATTCCTTCAGGAGGACTGATGCTCTTTTTGTTCTTCCTTCTGGACCTAAGAAGGGTCTGGCTCCAGCTAAATCTACTATCAGTAAGTGGATACGTCAGGCTGTGATACAGGCCTATTCTGCTAAGGGGAAGAATCCTCCCTTCCGCCTTACTGCTCATTCCACTCGTGCTATTGGTGCCTCTTGGGCTTTTCAGCACCAGGCTTCTGTTGAACAAGTTTGCAAGGCCGCTACTTGGTCTTCAGTTCATACTTTTTCCAAGTTTTACAAAGTTGATGTTAAGTTCTGCAGGCGGCAGTGGTTTAAACTGCCCGCTGTTACTTTTTGGGGATCCCACCCTACCTTACGGACGCTGCTATTGGATGTCCCAAGTGTAAGGAATCTTCTGGAGCAGGACGTGCTGTATACTTAGAATAATACAATTCTGTGATTACTCACCTGTAGAATTGGTATTATGAGTTAGCCCCAAATTGGCCTCTGAGTCTGATGATTAACCTTATAAAAATAAATGAATTTTTTTTAAATGTATTTTCTATTTATGTACAGTATGTATTTATTTTATTTTGTTGTTTTATGCATGTTATTATTTTGAGTACTTTCACTACCTCATATTGTGCAAGGCAACCACCCTGGTGTTACCACCAAAATTGGCCTTTGACACCTGTTAAAAAAATATTGTATTTTTTTTTAATGTATGTATTTAATTTTTTTTGTTTTCTGTTATTGTTTTGACTACTTTCTCTGGCCCATTTTGCGGTGTTCTCCCCGATTTGCAGCCCTCTAGCCCTTACTACCCCCATTTTACAGCCATTTTTGGGTCCCCAAGTTTGAGTCCCCATTGACTTTAATGGGGTTCAGGTTGAGTCCGAGGACTCGAACAGAACCTTTGTGACAAGTTCAGACGATCCTTCCAGAACCCGAACTGGTCTTGCTCATCACTACACCATTGGAAGACAATTTAGAAGGCCTACCTCAAGGAAATGACACGCCTGGAGAATTAGTGTTGGGAGGACAAGTTCCACCCTCACCACCAGTATCACAACCTCTAAGTCTCTCTCAGATTTCTTTGTTTCTTGCTCATGCATGTCTCTCTCTCTCTTTTTTTGTAAGTCTCTTTCCTTTTTGGCTCTCTCGATTTTTCCATCCCCCAGGGTATTCACCAAGGTGTTGGCAGGTGTGATGGCTTTGCTGAGATCTCAGGGCATTCGCATTCTTCCATACTTGGACAACATTCTCATCACTTCTCAGTCCTTCCAGCAGGCAGAGCGGGATACCCAGTTGATGGTGTCCACACTGGAGTCATTCAGCTGGGTGATCAACCACCCCAAATCTTCCCTGTCTCCTTCCATGGTGAAGTCCTTCTGGGCATGACTCTGGATACATCTCAGGTCAAGATTTTTCTTCCTCAGCAGAAGGTGAAGAGTCTTCAAGCACAGGCTCAGCTCCTTCTGTCTTGTCCTCATCTTTCCATCAGGCAAGGAATGCAGCTGGTGGGCCTGATGGTGGCCTGCTTTGAGGCGGTTCCATATGCTCAGTTTCACGTGAGGCCTCTTCAGCTTCATCTCTTGTCAGTTTGGGATTGGGACCCTGCGTCCCTAGATCAGGTGTTTGTTCTTTCCCCTCTGGCCAGGCGGTCTCTGTCGTGGTGGCTGGACTCAAGGAACCTGCTGGGGGGCAGATCCTTTCTGGTCCCTTGCTGGGAGACGGTCACCACGGATGCCAGTCTGACCGGTTGGGGGGGCTTCTGGAAGTCCCTGCAATTCCAGGGTCAGTGGGGCCCTCAGGAGCCCCACACCCCTATCAACATTCTGGAGTTGAGGGCGATCAGGTTGGTTCTCGCCCACCTAACCCCAAACCTTCGGGGTCGGGCTGTTCAGGTCCGTTCGGGCAACCAGACGGCGGTTGCCTACATCAATCATCAGGGAGGGACCCGGAACAGAAGGGCCCTCAGGGAAGTGTCTCTGATTCTGTCTTGGGCGGAGGACAATGTTCCTTGCATCTCAGCAGTGTACATTTCTGGGTGGAGAATCTGGAGGCGGACTCTCTGAGCAGGGGGACCTCTCGTCTGGGAGAATGGTCCCTCAGGAACAGGGTGTTTCGCTCCCTGTGTCACCATTGGGGTCAGCCAGATGTGGATCTGTTTGCGTCCCATCACAATCACAAGCTTCCAGTAATTGTCTCTTTGTCCCAGGACCCTCTGGCCTTAGCCATGGATGTCTTGGCAATGTCTTGGAAGAGCGTTCAGCTCCTTTATGTGTTTCCCCCATTTCCTCTGCTGGGCAGGGTGCTGCGCAAGATAGCTCAGGAAGGGGTGCCAGCCATTCTGGTGGCCCCTTGTTGGCCAAGAAGAGTGTGGTTCGCAGACATCGTGCAGCTGGCAGTAGATCAGTACGTCCTGCCCAGGGTTCCAGATCTGCTCACTCAGGGGCAGCTACGCCACCCCAATTTACAAACGCTGGCTTTGACGGCCTGGCTGCTGAAACCTCCATCTTGATGGAGAAAGGGCTGCCTGCCTCGGTTGTTAACACCATGATCAGGGCTAGGAAAAGGTCCTCTTCTTCCATCTACTATAGGGTTTGGCGTACCTACATTGACTGGTGCGAGTCTAAGTCACTGCCCTGTCGTGTGTTTTCTATTCCTAGGATTCTGGAATTTCTGCAACATGGTTTGGATCTGGGTCTTCAGCTCAGTACTCTTAAAGGTCATGTTTCTGCCTTGGCCATTTTCTTCCAAAAATCCTTTGCTCAGCATCCCCTGGTCAAGACCTTTTTCCAGGGGGTACCTCACGTGCGTCCCCCACGTAAGCCTATGTTACCTGTCTGGGACTTGAATTTGGTCTTATCTGCCTTGCAGGGGTCCCCTTTTGAACCCTTGCAGGAGGCCCCTTTGTCTATTCTTACGCTTAAGGTAGTCTTTTGGGTGGCTATTACCTCTGTTAGGCGTGTCTCTGAGCTGGCGGCGCTTTCCATCAAGTCCCCTTACTTTGAGAGACACCAGGACAAGGTGGTGTTTCGATCGATTTACGCCAGACTTTCTACCTAAGGTTGTGTCTGCCTTTCATCTCAATCAAGACATTGTTTTGCCTTCTCTGTGTCCTAGTAACTCTAAGGAGAGGCTCTTACATTCTCTGGATGTGGTCAGGAACTTGAAGTTCTATTTGGTGGTTACTGATTCCTTCAGGAGGACTGATGCTCTTTTTGTTCTTCCTTCTGGACCTAAGAAGGGTCTGGCTCCAGCTAAATCTACTATCAGTAAGTGGATACGTCAGGCTGTGATACAGGCCTATTCTGCTAAGGGGAAGAATCCTCCCTTCCGCCTTACTGCTCATTCCACTCGTGCTATTGGTGCCTCTTGGGCTTTTCAGCACCAGGCTTCTGTTGAACAAGTTTGCAAGGCCGCTACTTGGTCTTCAGTTCATACTTTTTCCAAGTTTTACAAAGTTGATGTTAAGTTCTGCAGGCGGCAGTGGTTTAAACTGCCCGCTGTTACTTTTTGGGGATCCCACCCTACCTTACGGACGCTGCTATTGGATGTCCCAAGTGTAAGGAATCTTCTGGAGCAGGACGTGCTGTATACTTAGAATAATACAATTCTGTGATTACTCACCTGTAGAATTGGTATTATGAGTATACAGCACGTCCTGCTCCACCCCACCCTTGTTATCATTATTCTCAGTGACCTCTTTATGGTGATTGGTCAGATGTTCATTGAATTTTGATTGTTATAGTTCTCCCGGCTTCATTTTAACTGCTTTTCAATACTGGGGAATTTGTGGGAGGTCCCTGGTATATATGGGGCCGGGAGGAGCCACTTTTTTGCTGTCTCTACAGTCCAGCGCCATCTTATGGATGTATGAGCCAAGTGTAAGGAATCTTCTGGAGCAGGACGTGCTGTATACTCATAATACCAATTCTACAGGTGAGTAATCACAGAATTGTATTTTTTCTTTAATTTCTTGGGTTTCTGCAACAACAGCAACAACCAGAGGGGCCCCTGCAGATCTTACCTAAGCTGACTTGGAGAGGAGAGAGAGGCCCCAGTCGGCTGTTGCCAGGATACACCTGAGGTGGCCATTTCCTGAGGTAAAATCTGGGGTCTATAGCTTGACTCCCCAGTCGGGGGAGAGAGGAGAGAGGCCCCAGACGGCTGTTGCCAGGATACACCTAAGGGTGGCCATTTCCTGAGGTAAAATCTGGGGCCTATAGCTTGACTCCTCAGTCGGGGGAGAGGAGAGAGAGGCCCCAGTCAGGGGAGAGGAGAGAGAGGCCCCAGTCGGTTGTTGCCAGGATACACCTGAGGTGGCCATTTCCTGAGGTAAAATCTGGGGCCTATAGCTTGACTCCCCAGTCGGGGGAGAGGAGAGAGAGGCCCCAGTCAGCTGTTGCCAGGATACACCTGAGGTGGCCATTTCCTGAGGTAAAATCTGGGGCCTATAGCTTGGATGAGTGACTGGGGCGGTGGAGTGGCTCCCCAATCACTTTGCTGTGTAGTGGAAAGTGGGGCCCAGCATGGTGGGGTGAGCTCTCTCCTAATAGTGACCTTTGCTGCAAGTAACCATTCTACTGCCGTGTATGGAATACATTTTTTACCATTTGAAAAGAATCCTGTATGGCCATAATTTCTAAAGTGACAATTTGTGTTGGTGTGCAGCGGCAGTGTGTTTCTTGTGCCCCATACTATACCTCCCTCCCTTCCCTTACCTCCGGAGAGAGCTGGAATGTAAACATCTTATCATTTATCCAGCGAGAAATGTTTGTATTAAGCTGAGACATCTCTGCCAGAAGCAGGCGCATCCCTCGACATTGTCGTTACTCTCGGCTGAACACTTGGTGGTAAACAGATCTGTAAATGTGAGTCGTTCTCTGTTATGTAGGGTCAGGGGCGATGCAACATATTGTATATACATTTTATTTCACACCTGTTGCAAACCCTGGCTGCGCTGACGCATGTTGGATAGAGATAAATTCAGATATACATGTGCTTTAAAACAGAACAAATATCTGACCAGCCGGCCCTGAAGAGTAAATTACTCCAGGGTCAGCTGCTGGGCTTCCCCTGGGGCATCTCAAATCAGAATGCCCCACTGTGTGAGCCCCCCTCCAGGGTACCAAAAAAACTCACCTTTGCCCTATCTCCCATGGCAGGGTAAACATCTGCAGCCACATCTCGAACATCTGGTCTGGGACGCGCTCCTGTGCCCAGCCTTTGCTAAACTCTGTGTCTAAACAGAGCCATATGCCAAACATTAAGCCAAATTAACAGCCTGGCGCAGTTGGAAAAGAAAACTCCCCAAAACTCCCTTGCCCCATCTGCATGCATGATGCTGATGCATTGTCAGCACTTACATTTGTTTCTGCATCCACTCAAAGCTAAAAAAACACCTCACCGATTTTCTAGTGGTAGCGGACATTTTGGAGCTTCCTACTCTACATCTCAGCCATGCTGCTGCCTGGATTCAACTGACATAACTGACAATGCACAGTTACAGAAAACCCAGCAGCACTTCCTGTTTGCAGTCGGCTTGCAGATCCATGAGCTGCCATTTTGCTTTTAAAATTGACCACAGCAGAAGGTAAAAAAAGGTAAATTCATTTTTATGTACAGCATTCTGAATTGCCCTGGAGAGGGATGCATATGAGCACTGTTTGTTGTGTTGGTCTGGTTTAAGTCATTTTTGGCTGTTGGTCAACTTTAATATGTGTCACAGGGAAAGGTTCGTTTTTATGGGCAATCTGGCAGGGATTACTTTGCGAGGCATCCCAAAGGATCAAAATCCAGGATAGTGAAAATCCTGAGTTTTGCTCCACTTTAAAGTAAAGGGATGAAACAATTAAGCTATCTAATATTCCTACTGATAGTCCTTGACCAGAAAGTAATAAAAAAAAAAATCAGCTTACCCCAACATACTTTAGCTTTCTGTCCCCGGGCTGCTATGTCACCAGATTGTGGCCCCTGGGGACGGAGGATTTCATATGAAAGAGGTTCCAGCACAAGGAGATTAAAACAATGCCATGTTCAAAACCCAGGAGCGGGAGCTGGGTTATGATGAAATACGGCTGGTCCCTCTCGCCCAAACCCCTGGCAATCTGGGACTTCAGAGAAATCACCAGATATAATGCTGGGAAAGGAGAAAAGACAGAATGGTGAAACCATCCAAAAAGCTACTGTCTGTGGGGTGTGGAATACTGGGATTTTAATAAAGAAGGCTTTGTTCAGCTTGAAAAAGAGAATCGCAACAAATATTTTCTGTTTTTGCCATTGCATACCAATTAGTAAAATGTATATGTTTAGTGGGTTTAAAACACACATTGTGGTGTATGAGGAGCAAGGTGGTTATTCAGGCCTACCTGAATACCAGGGGAGAAAGAAACCAACAAGAGAGACAGAGACAAGGTAGAGACAGAGAAAAGAAGGGGAGATATAAAGGTAAGAAAGACAAAAGTTGAAGAGGCAGGAGAGAGAGAGACAAACAGAACACCTAAGAGATGTAAAAAGGGAGAAACCGAGAAACTGTAGAGACAAAAGTAAGAGAGAAAAATCGAGAGAGCCAAAAAGGAAAGAGACTTACAAAAAAAGAGAGAGAGAGACATGCATGAGCAAGAAACAAAGAAATCTGAGAGAGACTTAGAGGTTGTGATACTGGTGGTGAGGGTGGAACTTGTCCTCCCAACACTAATTCTCCAGGCGTGTCATTTCCTTGAGGTAGGCCTTCTAAATTGTCTTCCAATGGTGTAGTGATGAGCAAGACCAGTTCGGGTTCTGGAAGGATCGTCTGAACTTGTCACAAAGGTTCTGTTCGAGTCCTCGGACTCAACCTGAACCCCATTAAAGTCAATGGGGACTCAAACTTGGGGACCCAAAAATGGCTGTAAAATGGGGGTAGTAAGGGCTAGAGGGCTGCAAATCGGGGAGAACACCGCAAAATGGGCCAGAGAAAGTAGTCAAAACAATAACAGAAAACAAAAAAAATTAAATACATACATTAAAAAAAAATACAATATTTTTTTAACAGGTGTCAAAGGCCAATTTTGGTGGTAACACCAGGGTGGTTGCCTTGCACAATATGAGGTAGTGAAAGTACTCAAAATAATAACATGCATAAAACAACAAAATAAAATAAATACATACTGTACATAAATAGAAAATACATTTAAAAAAAATTCATTTATTTTTATAAGGTTAATCATCAGACTCAGAGGCCAATTTGGGGCTAGCTCCGGGATAGGATAGGAAAAGTACTCAAGTGAATAAAATTAAACAAAAAAATGATCTTGCTCCCTCCTCTCCTGCCTCCTCATCCAGTCAGTGGGCATCTGAAGAACCATTTTGAGCTCAACCATGGGGAAACAGCAGCAGTGCCAAGTTGGGTTGAGGCACATCCATTGGCTGGCGCATGGGCTCAACTTGTTTGTTCCGAGCTTCCAGGGCAATTATCCTCACATGACTGTCGTGTGCGCTCAATTTCGGCGTTTACTCCCTGCTTCTGTTTGCCTATCTGCACTGCAGAGGAACTCTGGCCTTCCCACCCAATGCCTCATAGGTGATTTGCCAACCAGGTGGAAGTCCACTTTACATATATTAGAAAGGGGCGTGTGAGCACCAGCAGGCAATTGTGAAGTTCCAACTACAAAATAGCCAGGTGAGTCGAAGTGCAGACCAACAGCACTTCCCCACCAATGAGTTGTCATGATACTCTATTGCCTGCAGAACGGCCGTAGATTTGCCCTCATAGTCACCAGTGCCCTGAGTGACCACCTTGCTAGATCCCCGCTAACATCACATCCTTGATTCCACCACAGGAGCATGAGAGAAAAATGAGAATATACAAACGCACTCTGGTGGAGTCACTACGGGTGGAGTGACATTGAGGGCTCAGTGGTGGCACGTGGCCGAGGAGGGGGAGGAGGAAGACATAGGCCATTTGCATGATTTGTCACCAGTCACTGAAGCTAGAGAAAATAACAGCGAACTTATCACACAAACTGGGGGAGCTCCAATGCTAAGTGTTGGAGACCCACTGGCACAAGTATAGGCTTAGGTCCAGCTTGACAGGGAGCATGTGATCTAAGCCAAAGTAGACCCACCCTCAAATTTGCTGGGGGGTCATAGGTGAAGCTACTGCTTTGAAGGTTTTCAGGTTTTCTAAAAAAAGGACCTAAAATAAAAAGTGGCTATGACTGGAGTGTGATGTTCTGTTTGAACAAATATGAATTTTTCAAACTTTCAGCCACAATTACAAAGATTGATTTTCCACATTAGCGCATAATAACTAGCATAACCAATTGGAAGCTCTGAAAGCTTGTTTTGAAAATTGAGACTAATTATCTTGATAAAATGTTGACAGGAGCGTCGGCATTGCGGTACATCACGATCAGTCTGAGTGATCGAACGGCTGGCATGGAAAATTATGCCCTTTTTGTTATTTTTATTGTTCCTTAAAATATATTCTTTTTTCTCTACATGCAAGAAAATTACAAAAGCTCTAACTAAGGAATAACTTCATTGTACATTGCTTAAAGTACTTTAAAGCTGGCCTGGTGGTGGCCCATGTGTCCATGGCCCATGCCCCATTCTTTAAAAACTCTATAGAAAGCATTTTCAATAATTATATTTAGGGATGAGTGAATCGAATCTGACAAATCCGAATTCATGAAGAATTTCAGGAAAAAATTGATTGTCAACGAATCCGAATATCGCCGAGTTTCAATCGCGCAAATAACTTTCTTAAACTCCATTTAGTGCGGTCCAAGCCATCTAAAATGGTGGAACCACATGTCGGGACTTGATGGGGCAAAGAATCCTGGGAATCCACAGGGGCATCCCATTTTAGGGCATCTGAGAATTTTTGCATTTTGGTTTATGCCCAGGTCTTGAAAGCCTAGTTTGTGTTAAAGGCCACACACCTAACCAAAAATATCCACCTTGCTTTTATACCAAAATCTTGTTTTAAAGCTTGCTGTAGCCTGATCTGCCAGTATCAGCTAGCGGTCGTGTCTCGACCAACAACGCATCTGCCGTCAACGATTGGTTAACATGGTCATCCACTTCATCACAAGTGACATCTGACACCGCCAGTCAACAGTCGGTAGGTTCAGTTGGCATGGCCCAGGAGCAGTCCCTGTTCTCCCATTGCCTCTGTCCTAGACGTTCCCTCCCCCAGCGACGTATCTTATGCTTTGGGTTCAGCTCCACTATTCAGTGAGGATGATCTGATAGAGGACAGTCAGCAGCTACTGCCCAGTCACGAAGTGGAGGAGACATCCGCAATGAGAAGAGTGGTGTGGGAGGTGGTGTTGCGAGCGTTCCGGCTCCTGCAGCAGACACTGTTGAGGAGCCCGAGGAGGACATCAGATACGTGCAGACACAAATCAATGATGATGAGGCCGATCGCACTTGAGAGCCAGGTGCAGAAGGGGCTTCATCATCATCAGGAGAAGAGGGTTGCAGGTTGCATGTGAGTCAGCAGCTGAGGCGGCGAGGTGGTGTCATGGTTGGCAGTCAGAATGGTTGCAGAATTGGAAAATCTGGAGGCAAATGTGCCTGGGGCTGGGGTGGACCACCTGCTGTGTGACAGGCTACCTTCCCAGGAGGTAGTAGAACAGGGGTTCCTGGAGTCGACAGCAATAGCAGTGAATTAGTGCGGGCTGTTGGTGGGAAAATCAGCTACTCTGTGGTGTGGCAGTTTTTTATCAAGCATCTACAGGAGGTTAACATGGCCACATGCAAGATGTGTAGGCAGAAGGTGAAGCATGGGCAGGGTCCCAATTTTGGCACCACGGCCCTGCGTCAACCATAAAGCGGCCTGGGAGAACTGAGGCTTCGAAGTGGTGGTCGAGCCTGCTGCATCACCCAGTGGCACACTGCTCCCAGTTTCAGCCAGCCAATGCTTCACCACCTCAGCCGAAGGTAGCTGTGTGTCATACCCATCCTCTGTCACTCCAGAAGCTTCTTCTCCACCTACTACGAGTCAGTAATCCCACCAGCAATCCATCGGCGAAGCCATATCCAAGAGACAACAGTATGCGTCCACTTATCCAGTGACGCAGCAGCTAAATGTGCTCCTGTCCAAGTTGCTGGTGCTGCAGTCCCTCTCTTTTCAGGTGGTGGAAGAAGGCAGTACCAGCCCTGAACAATTTTATTGAACAGAAGGTGGGCCAGTCCTTGAGCCTGTCAGTGTGCACGTCAGCACTGACGTCTGGAGCTGTAACTACGGTCAGGGACAATACATGTCCTTTACTGGGTGAATGTGGTTCCTGCACAGCCACAACAGCAACTTGGACAGGTCACGCCGCTTCCGCCTCCACACTCCCAGGGCTTTGTGCCTCCGCCTCCTCATCCTCCACCAACTCCTCAGCCTCCACTGCACGGAAAAGTCTCAGTGCCCCTCCAGCCTACCATGTGTGCAGGGAACGGCGGTGTAAGATAAAGGAAGAGTGGGTATGCACAGCTAAATCACCAGAATAATGCTCAATATCGGGTGCTAGTAAAATAGGGACAAAGATACCTATATACTGTCAAAGATACTGGGCCCTAGATAAGCCCCAAAAATGTCCCTATATAATGCTACTGCACACCACACTTGTATAAATGAATATATAAATAAATTTATTGAATCATTCTTAAGACATTAACAAACAACATCAAAGACTCAATTAAAAAACATATACACCATTGAAAGATGCTGGGGAAAACTGTCCTATTAAGAGCTATAATTAATAATTAATTAATACAGGGCACGGCGGTGTCACGCTGTTCTTCACATGGTTTGCCTTGACGAACTGAGTCACACAGGGAAGGAACTGCTAAAATTCATTAACCCTTTAAATGGCAGCTACGTAAAATTTACGTGGTTGCCTCTCCATCACTTAAGTGCCAGCCACGTAAAATTTACGTGCCTGGCATTTACCCCTGCTAGCGGGCAAAAAAAAAAAAAAAATACTCACCTGACCCCTCGTTGGATCTGGCCGGGTCTCCTCTTTAATTTGGTGCCATCCGATCCCCTGTGGGGGGTCGGATGGCTCCAGGAGAGCCCCCGGAATAGGCCACCCCCCCCCGCTTCTGCAGCAGCAGCTGCTAACTGTAAAAAATAAAAAAAAAAAATTACATTCACTTACCTGCATGTGCACTGGCTCCCGCTGTCCCTCCTCTTCACCTGGGGGGCCTCCGATCCCCCCCAGGACTTACAGATCTTCAGGAGAGAGCCCGGGAGGCTCTCTCCCCTTTCCTCCTCGATGGCGGCCGCCATCTTGCCGCTAAGCCCCGCCCCCAAGGGGGCATCATCACGGCCCCGATCACCGGCTTCAGCGTTCTCAGCTGTCAGATGCCGGTGATCGGTGCCCGGGAAGGAGGTGGCAGGAGATCCTCTGATCGGCATCTGTCATCAGAGCGGCGAGGGACAAGAGCTTACAATCGGAGGTAAGTACAGTAAAAAAAAAAAATCTGGCTCTGGGTCTGGCAAGTCACCTGCGGCTAGCAGGGGCCACAAAAGCTGGCCCCTGCGCCCAGTTCCTACAAGCCCTGCATAGTTGGTCCCGGGCTGGTTACTTTGGGTAAGGGGGGCCCCATGTCATTTTTTTGGGGATTTTTAAGGGTTTTTAACCCTTAAAAATCCCCCCCAAGAAATGCCCCGCATAGTTGGTCCCGGGCTGGTTACTTTGGGTAAGGGGGGCCCCATGTCATTTTTTTGGGGATTTTTAAGGGTTTTTAACCCTTAAAAATCCCCCCCAAGAAATGCCCCGGGGAGGGGGGAGCCTATGTCATTTTTTTTTTCTCGATTTAACCCTTTGTAGTGTGGATGGTAGTTGTATTTTATTTGTAAATGTTAAAAATTACTTGTTTCAGTTAGGGGGGTCTCCTGGGCAGGAACAGGGGGCTACCGATAAATATGTGGTACCGTTCTAATCGGTAGAAATGGGGCTTTCACATACAATATGGTTTTCCCTAATAAAATACATTTTTTATTTAAAATAAAGGAGGCAATTTTCTAAAAAAAAAATGTATTTATTTATTTTTTTTACTTAATAATAAATAAAATTAATAATAAATAAAATTTACAAACAAGACATTTCATGTTAAAGCCTAAACTCTGCTGCAAAATATATATATATATATAATTTTCCTGAAAATTCCAGCAAAAATGTCACAAAACATGGGGCAAAATGGGGAAAAATGACCTGTCAACAGAGGGTGACAAAATCTCAAGTAGGCTGGCAATTAAAAGGGTTAATAGTACCTCTGCATGTTGGGTATTGTTCTGTTCGGGGGACCTTGCGCTTTCAGACTTAGCTTGTTTTTTCTTGTTTGCATATTTATATTTTAGGAAAATGTTTTTTATTCAGCTTTTTTATACATTTTGTAGGGAAACCCTGCGCAACCAAAGAATTCTTTGAGGGATCAATTCCAGAAAGATGAGCCCACTACAACAAGCTGGGTACTATTAGAAAGCTTAACATGTGTACTTTCAGGGAATATATGGTTTATGGGGGATATTCCAAATGTAAAGAGTTGTTTTGGTTGAAAAATCGTAAGGTGCGCACTTTGTCTGCAGAGCTGAAATTTTCAAGAAAAATTACCGTTTTGCTCATGCTTTACTTTGGGGTGTTTGGCAACTCTTCCCTTGACAGTAGCTATGCATGTTGGGTACTGTTCGGGAGATGTTGCTTTTTCAGATTATACTTGTTTTTTCTTGTTTGTATATAGTTTTTTTAGGAAAATGTGGCTTTGATTCTGCTTTTTTATCCTTTTTTTAGGGAAACTCTTTGCAACCAAAGAATACATTGAGGGATTACTTCAAGAAAACTGTGGCCACATCAACAAGCCTGGTACAAATAGAAAGCCTGAGGTGTGTGTACTTCCAGAGAATATGTAGTTTGTGGGGGGTATTTCAAATGTAAAGGGTTGTTTTTCTGGAAAAGGTGCGCATAGCGCATATCACAGTTGTATTTTTTCTGAAAATCCCCTAAAGCTCTGTTTCAGTTTGGGGGAGTCTCCTGGGCAGGAAAGGGTGTCTACCTATACATATGTGGTACCGCTGTAACCGGGAGAAATTGGGATTTCACACTCAATAAGATTTTATTGACAAACTTACATTTTTTATTGCAAAAAAACACTACAAATTGTAAAAAATAGATTTTTTTTATTTTTTTGCACATATTTCGCCAAAAAATATTAAGAATACACCTAAAAATTACAAACAAGACATTTCATGTTAAAGCTCAGACTCTGCTGAAAAAAACAATATATAATTTTCCTGGGAAATGCCTGGAAATCCCTTCAAAAATCACATTTGAACATGGGGAGCGCAAAATAGTGCAAAATGGTCTGGTAACAGAGTGTGACAAAAACTCCAGGTAGGCTGGCACTTAAAGGGTTAATCAAGAAATCAAATCATGGCTTACTCCACGAAAACTGCAATTTGGAGCAATGGTGACAAGCAATGGGAAGAACATCTTCTCTGCGCTGCGACAAGGAGACCTGAGCCATGCACCCTGTATTGCACACGTGTTCAATCTAGTTGTCGAGTGTTTCCTGAAGTCTTCCCCCATCTGCAAAACATCCTAACAATGGCAAGGAAACTTTGCATGCACTTCAGCCACTCCTACACCACAAAGTACACCCCCATTGATGTATCCCCCAGCATAGTCTGATTTGCGACGTTTTCACCCGTTGTAATTCCACCCTCTATATGTTGGACCAACTATACAAACAGAGAAAATCCATCACTGATTTCTTGATGATCCAAGTGGATAGGGGAACTCCCCTGTATAACTTCAATGTAAACCAGTGGCAGCTCATACGTGACACCTGCCATTTGCTCAGGCTCTTTGAGGAACCCGCTTTATTAGTCAGTCATCGGGATTACCGGAAGAACGACATCATTCCAATGCTTCATCTACTACAACATGCGTTGGAAACCGTGACTGGTCAGGGCACTAGAGACGTGGCGCCTAAATCTCATGGCCACATGAACCCTGTGGAGGCTGAACTGGAGGAGGAAGAGGAGGGGGAGGGTCACAATGAAGCACAGTTTAGGTTTAGCAAAATGGCCATTTTTTCTAGTCATCTGACAGGAGAGGAGGAGCAGGAGCAGTCAGAGGAGCTAAGGGGTTGTGAGGAAGGTGGGACAGAGGACCCAGACACACTGTGGCAGTATGCAGTGGAGATGGAGGCAGGTAGTCCCTCCGAGTCACTTGCGCAAATGGCAAGATGCATGCTCATGTGCGTGCGTAGTGACCCCTGAATTGTCACCATTTGGCAATGGGATGACTTTTGGCTCTCAACCTTATTGGACCCTCTCTACTGGCCTTTTTCACACCCACTAGGAGGGAGGACAAACTGACCTACAACAGAGACATCCTACGTAGTCAGTTAGCCAATGCCTATCTGCGCCATCATCAATCCTCTCACCGCTCTGACTCAGGGGGGCCTCTGCTCTCACCTTCCACTGCCATGGCTGCTGAGAAGGGGTGGGGTGGCAGGAGCAGTACCAGCTCCACCAGCAACAGTCTCAGTCTACAGTCACTGATGAGTAGCTTTCTTCACCCGCATAGTGAGGCAACTCATGAGCAGCAGGTATACCTGGAGCAGGACCTGAACCAGCAGGTCAGGGCATACCTTGACATGACCTTGCCAACACACCTTGAGAATCCGCTGGACTTGAAACTTGATTTGTGGCCGCAACTAACAGAGTTTGCCCAGGGAAAGCTGCCCTACCTGGCCAGTAGTGTGCCATTAGAGCGGGTGTTTAGTGTGGTGGGGTAGTAACCCCAAGGAGAACTCGTCTGTCCATGAAAAATGTGGAGAGATTGACCTTTGTGAAGATGAATCAGGCTTGGATCAACCAGAATTTCCACCCATCAATGCCTGATGCATCAGAGTAGATTGATCATAGTGCCACACGACACTTCACGAATATGGATAGTGCAAAACAGATTTACGGTGTTGTTCCCAGTTACAGACATTCCTCCGCATCAGACCTTGAGGTAATGTATTACCTAAAACGTAACTTTTAATAATATTCTTAGGAACATATATGTACCCAAAATTTTTATATGTTCTCCTCATGCTTCTGCCAACTCTAAGGTGTGTGTTTCAGACAATATATTGTCACCTCATGCTGCTGCCAACTCCAAGGTGTGTCTTTCAGGCAATATATGGGCTACTCATGCTGCTGCCAACTCCAGGGTGTGTCTTTCATTCAATATATGGTCTCCTCATGCTGCTGCCAAATCCAGGGTGTGTCTTTCAGGCAATATATGGTCTCCTCATGTTACTGCCAACTCCAGTGTGCCTTTGTCAATATATGGGCTCCTTATGCTGCTGCCAACTCCAGGGTTTGTCTTTTAGGCAATATATGGTCTCCTCAAGCTGATGTCACCTCAAGGCTCTGTCATTGTGCCGCTCTGCGACAGCGATTCTAATAGCGATGCCTCTGATCTGCATGTCATACTTCTTTACAGTATTATTTCACTAACACAGCATGCATCCTAAACATGTTACAGCAAGGCAAAATGTTCTACAACCCTACCGAGGCTCTTGGTAGGCCAGAAATTGGTGTTTTAATAGCGATTTGCCGCAAATAAATTCGGACTGAAACAATTTTTTTCTGAAAATTCAGCAAATTGGTCGAATCAAATCATCATCTCTACTTATATTCCAGGATTCATACGGCAGCGCCCGCAACAGTTTCCTTTTCTCCAATAAGGATTGCGGACTAGGTGAGTAACAGTGAGCAAACAGTTTTGTTAGGGTGAGCGCTGCGCGCCCATCTCGCAGCACTTCACTTACCTCCATGGCTGCTCCCAGCCGTCTCCCTTCCCCCCATGCTTCCTCCTCGCATGGTCAGGTGCGCGCACGTCTCCGTCCACTAGAGGGAGTGCACACCGGATTCCTGAGATTTAAAGGGCCTGTACACCACTGATTGGTGTCTGGTCATCCAATCCTGCATCCACTTCCCCTATTTAAAGGGGCATTTCCTTTCCATCAGTGCCGGATCTTGGTCTTTCCATGCCAGTTGTAAATCAGTTGCTCACCCGTGTACCGACCTCTGCCTGTCCCCGACTCTGAACCTTTGCTGCCTGCCCCGACCTTGGCTACTCACCTTTACCACGAACCTGTGCTGCCAGCCCAGACCTCTGCCTGTACTCATTATGCCTCACTAGGTCTTTTGCCTGCCCCTATGCACCACGCTGAACCACGGCTAACTGTGGGACTGGGCCGCTGTTGGGGGGTAGCGACCTGGGGGTCACTCGCTCCCCTGACACGGCACTCGCCATCAGTTCCACAGTCAAAGCGGATCCACATCCATGTCCGCTTCACCCGGTCCGTGACAGTAAGATCCGACCATGGATTCCGCTGGGGTGCCGTTGCCTGATGCCACTGAATTGCCTGCTATTGTGGCTATGCAGTCCCGCCAGATTAATCAGCTCTCAGCTATGATGCAGCAGTTACTATAGAATCAGCAAAAGCAAGTAATACCACCGGCCCCAGCTTTGCCGCCACAGACTCCTGTACCATCTACAGCTAGAATCCGTCTCTCCTTGCCGGCTAAATTTGACGGAGATGCCAAGTTATGCCAAGGCTTCCTTGCTCAGTGTTCCTTGCATTTGGAGACGTTGGCAGATCAATTCCCCACTGAACGAGCTAATGTGGCCTTTGTCATTAGTTTGCTTTCTGGAAAGGCCTTGGCCTGGGCTACTCCCTTGTGGGATCGCAATGACCCAGTCTCTTCCAACATCCACACCTTTGTCTCAGAGTTTCTCCAGGTCTTTGATGAACCAGCCCGGGCTTCATCTGCTGAACCGGCCCTTTTGAATTTGGTCAAGGGAAAGTCGTCTGTTGGGGAATACGCCATTCGGTTTCGTACTGTCTTGGAATAATGAGGCCTTGTGTGCCTGCTTTAAGAAGGGACTTTCCAGCAAAATTAAAGACACTAGCTGCACGCGATTTGCCTTCATCTCTTACCGACCTCATCCATTTGGCTACACACATTGATGTGTGTTTTATTGAAAGGTGTGCGGAAATCCGCCAGGATAAAGACTCTCAGCGCCCTAGGAGGGCATTCCGTCTGGCTCCCGTGTTTCAACACCCTTTGTCTGCGCATGTGCCTTCCAGTGAAGAGGCCATGCAGGTCAACGATCTCGCTTGACCCAGCTAGAGAGAACTCGTAGAAGGAACGAGAACCTTTGCTTGTATTGTGCCAGCTCTGAGCATTTTTTGAAAGACTGTCCTATTCGCCCCCCACGTCAGGGAAACGGGCGCACCTAGTGGACGTGGGAGAGGCGTCCCTGGGTGTATGTGTCTCCTCTCCACGTCTCACGGTTCCTGTGCAACTTACCGTCGCACCTATCACTTCTTTGAATTTGACTGCCTTCTTCGATTCGGGCTCCGCAGGAAACTTTATAGAGGCCTCCTTGATTAATAGATATAATATCTCCGTGAACCGCCTCGCCAAGCCCTTATTTATCGCCTCGGTCAATGGTGACAGGCACTAGTACGGGCTCCTCCTGGGAAAGACCTTTGTGCCATCTCGCCAACATCGCAAAATATTAAGATTTTTCACATGTAGCCGGTCACGCTGGTATCAGAAAATCTTGTTCTCTAATTTCCATGTATAATTGGTGGCCTGCTCTCGAGAAGGACGTGACGGAATTCATTCAGGCCTGTACCATCTGTGCCCGTGACAAGACTCTTCGCCAAAGACCTGCTGGCCTACTCCTTCCTCTGCCTATTCCAGATATCCCATGGACACACATTGCTATGGACTTTATCACTGACCTCCCTTCTTCGTATGGCGCATTTTGTACCCTTGCCTGGTCTCCCATCGGCTCCTCAGTTGGCGAAATACTTCCTGATGCATATCTTTCGGCTTCATGGGCTTCCTACACACATTGTGTCTGACAGAGGTGTGCAGTTTGTTTCCAAGTTCTGGAGAGCCCCTTTGTAAACAAATGAAAATTAAACTGGACTTTTCCTCCACTTATCACCCCCAGTCAAACGGCCAGGTGGAAAGAGTTAACCAGATTCTTGGGCATTATCTTCGCCATTTTGTTTCTGCCCGTCAAGACGATTGGGTCGATCTGCCCTGGGCGGAATTCTCATATAATTTCAAGGATTCTGAGTCTATGAGAAAGTCCCTGTTCTTGGTGGTATACGGTCGGCATCTTCTTCCGCCTCTGCCCTTGTCCACGTCCTCTGGAGTACCCGCCATGGATGACATCACACAGGATTTCTCTACCATCTGGCAAGAGACCCAACGTGCCCTTTGTCAAGCTTCCGCCCGTATGAAAGTTAGTGCTGATAAGAGGAGAAGGGCTCCGCCTGTCTATTCTCCAGGAGATAAGGTGTGGCTGTCAGCGAAGTACATCTGCTTTCGAATTCCTAGCTACAAACTGGGCCCCCGTTACCTGGGTCCTTATAAGATCAAACAACAGATCAATCCAGTTTGCTATAAGTTTTACCAACCCACATCGCTGCGAATCCCCAACTTCTTCCACGTCTCTCTGTTGAAGCCAGTAATTGTCAATCGGTTCTCTCCTAAAACCTTGGTGCCTGCTCCAATCTCTAGTACCGAGGATGCCTTATGGTGAAAGATATTCTGGCCTCTAAGCTCTCCAGAGGTAAAAGATATTTTTTAGTCGACTGGGAAGGCTGTGGACCTGAAGAAAGATCTTGGGAACCCGAAGAGAACATTCTGGACCGCAGTCTCATCTCGGATTTTCTTGGTCCCAAGAAGAGAGGGAGACCCAAGGGGGGGGGTACTGTTAGGGCGAGCGCTGCGCGCCCATCTCGCAGCACTTCACTTACCTCCATGGCTGCATCCAGCCATCATCCATCTCACAGTACTTTCCTCACCTCCATGGCTGCTTCCAGCCGTCTCCCTTCCCCCCATGCTTCCTCCTCGCATGGTCAGGTGCGCACACGTCTCCATCCACTAAAGGGAGCGCGCACCGGATTCCTGAGATTTAAAGGGCCTGTACACCACTGATTGGTGTCTGGTCATCCAATCTTGCATCCACTTCCCCTATTTAAAGGGGGCATTTCCTTTCCATCAGTGCCGGATCTTGGTCTTTCCATGCCAGTTGTAAATCAGTTGCTTTTGGATTGCTCACCCGTGTACTGACCTCTGCCTGTCCCCGACTGAACCTTTGCTGCATGCCCCGACCTTGGCTACTCACCTTTACCACGAACCTGTGCTGCCAGCCCTGACCTCTGCCTGTACCCACTACGTCTTTTGCCTGCCCCTGTGCACCACGCTGAACCTCGGCTAACTGTGGGACAGGGCCGCTGTTGGGGGGTAGCGACCTGGGGGTCACTCGCTACAAGACCAACCTGCCTTGCGGTGGGCTGGATGAGAGAACATCATGAGTCAGAGTCCTGGGGAGTGGGCTGTGAAGAGAGAACACCAAGCTGTAAAGCCAAATGCGTAGCAACCAAGCTGGCATTAACTTGAGAAAGGGGGACCCTGGGTGATGGGAATGCCAGGTTCTGAGTTGATTGCCGACTGAGTAAGTAACTTTGGACAAAAAGGAGTTTATACTATGGATACTGAAAAGAACTTAAAATAAAATAGTAATACTTAGCTTTATTTATGTGATAAGCTGGGTCTTGGGAGCCCCACCGGCACATTCAGTCATGAGAGTTGAATCAGCATTCTTTGGACATAGCAGTGTATCATTTTAGCTGTTAGAAATTGAAAGTGTCAAGGCTATCCCTTATCTGCTCTCTTCTGTATTGCTGGGTATGTGCGACAGTGGGCCTCGGGCATGTAACTCACAATTTTGGTCATGCTCATTCATGCTCATTGGGTCTTCCTGTTAGTTCACATTTGAGATCAGGTCCCCCTCGGACCACCCTCCTTGTTTGGCGGACTTTGATCTCCTTGATGCCAGGAAGCCTCTATTACAGCCACCCACTGGCATCTGCAGTTATAGTTGCTACAGGCCCCCTTTCTCCTTCCTTTGCGTCCCACCAAGCTAATGCTGGGCCACTGGGCAGGGAGGCTTTTATACCATATAGGATGAGACATCACTGAAGGGGAGGGAAAGTTTCCCTGGATTCCGCCTTCATGTCCTCCCCTTCCAGTGTCATTAGTCACATGGGAGGGACTCCACAGAGGCTACTCTTCAGGGGTGTAAAGGCCTCCCTGTCCTGGTGGCTGGCATTAGATTGGGGGGATAACAGGGATAGAGGATGGGGGACCTGTGTCCCCCCTTACTACAGGTGCTGGTGGAGTGGATGCAATAGTAGTTCCTCACCAGCAGCCTGCGAAGAGGATGCTGCCAGGCGGATAACAGAGGAAGGAAGACAGGGTGATGGTGAGTTAATTTTTTAATTTTAAAACTACATTTGTCTTTTCTTTCTTAACTGTTTGTTAATTGGTAAGAGGTCCAAGGGATCCCATTCATTGAACTGAAAAACTCACAGCAAGGTGAGAGAGTGTTGTTTGTCTATTTGTGTTTTGCTCAGCAAAAGTGCTAAAATGCAGCCAGACGCTCCGAGTGTAATTTTTAAAGTTGTTTATTAGTTAACAAAGCGCTGTTCGTTTTATGACGGATAAATTGAACAGTTTATCCCGGCAGCACCTTCTGTTCTCTTCCCATAATTCCATCATGTTAATGTTTAAAATCCGCCAGAAGGTCTTCGCTATTATTTTTCCTGGCGGGTTTCGTGAGTGACCTTTGTTTCTTGAAAAATCTGCTTTAATTTTCTATTCATTTTGCGATACAATGACTCGAAATGACTGAAATTCCGCCGTTCCCTTTGGGAACTGGACGAGACGAGGTGACATTTTGTGATGGCTTGGGATGTAGAACATAATAACTTTCATCGGATAAGAACAAAAGTTTCCGCCTTGTGGTCAAGCTTTGCCGGCATTCACATGTAGCAGAATAATTGAACAACTCCACGTTTACCTGCCTCATATTAGCTGAAAGATATTAAAGTGGGCAAAACCCATAAGTGATGCAAAACTTTATTAACCGATGTACCCGACATTTCATACATCACTACAGAGAACCCGGCACTACGAAATTTGAGCACCGGCATGTTCAAATCAGGCAATCTATGTTGGACTATGTTGGATCTATTGCTGGGAAGGGAGAGAAGAAAGGATGGCGAAACCACCCAAATGGTGCCACCTGTAGGGTGAGGGGTGCAGAGGAGATTAGTCACAAACATGAGTTTTGGTCTGCTTTAACTCCCACACGGAGTATCACAGAGCCTGAGCAATTAATATGCATGAACCCAAAATAAATTCCGCTGTGTCAAACTAATTTTCCCTGAAATTCAAATTCTTCCCAGTCAATTCACTCATCAATAAGTGTGACAAATTTCAAGGATATATCTCCAAGTATAAAATTAGTACTAGAGTTTGCTACCTCTGCGTCCCACATTGTACTCAGCCAGCGGAAGACCACCAACAACTTTAGGTCCATTTGAGGATGAAAAACTGCAGCAGGTTCAACTCAACAAAAGGTCTTTACTTACTGACACGTTCATTTACACATTAACTCACACTCCTGGCATTCAGGGTCTACCTTTCTCCAGTTACTCTCAGCTTGATTGGCATGCTCCTGGTTATGGCTCTTTACTTCCACTACTCCGAGTCTTCAGGACTCTGTACAGTGTTCTCCCATCAAGGCACACAGAGAGTGCTTAATACGGTCTTCCTGCCCAGTCCCTTCCAGAGGGGGTACTACTCCAGCCAGCCAGTCCAAAGTGTCTCTAGGAGGTTAGTCCCATGTCCCTCAGTCTCAATCCATTTTTCAAGGCCCAAAGGAGTGCACATATCTGCCCCTCTCCCTGTCCTTTTTACAGAGGAGATTCTCTCCTGCTACGGTGAACTTCACACCTCACCCAGGCATATCCAGCCCTATATAAAGGACTGGAACCAACCATCAAGTTCTGACTGGCTTCCCTTGCTCTGACCCAAACACTTTTTCCGTGTAGCAATGTTGCATTGAAAAGGCTAAATTCTGCATCAATTAAACCTAAACCCCAAAAGGGAACCTGGAGGGATGGTAGCATTCGGAGGAAGGGGGTCATGTTTTCTCTCATTTGGAAAACAGTAAATATAAAAAAAAAAAGGATTGTGTTAGAACTGAGCGTTGTCATAGGGAGCAGGGGCAGTTACATCCCTGGTTTCCCTGCAGAGTGCACGTTCTCCTATGCCCAGCCTATCTGAATGCAGCAGTGTGCCTCAGGAGCAGGGATAAGGCCTGCAATCGCGGCGAGGGACCAGCAGAAATGTGATTGTGGGCCACTGTGGTGGGAGTGCCCAAATCAGGATGCCCCAGGGACACTAAGTTGGCAGCCCTGGAATATTTTAGACTCTAGTGCCAGCAAAGGCATTGGTCCATTTTAAAAGTACTGTCCAGACAATGGGTTAAATTCATGCGGTTAATCTTTCCCTGCTGCCTGTAACTGTTGTCCTTGTGCATTTGTCTGGCTCACATTGTGGCAGGAGAAAGGAAGCTTTTTAAGTTTCACTTTCTTACTGGCTGCATTCTTAGTGTCCCCAGAAAAGCTACTAGTAATCAATGGGAGAAGGTCCAGGAATTCTGAGAATACGGTGGAAGAAAGTGAAACTTCAAAGCTTCATATCTTCTGCCAGAACGTGAGGCAGGTGTACAAGGACAAAAGTTACAGGCACCAGGTAAAGATTAACCACATGAATTTAATCCCTTGCGTGGACAGTCCATTTAAACACCTGAAACTCTACAGTCTTGTCTAAAATCCCCCTACACATTAGCATACTCTTAAAAGTTGACCACCAGCAATTTTGTTCCTCGCTGTTTTAAAATTCATAATAGCCCCTGCAAACTCTAGTCTTTTTGATCAAATTTAGCAATATAAAAAAATCGATTTAAGACCTCCGACACATTAGATTTGTGCCTTGCACTTCAGAACTGCTCTGGTTGGGAGCAGTGAAGTCTGGACATATGTTGAGTCAGAAAAGCTAATCAGAGTCTTTTAGACTTGTGTGAGCGTGTCAGCCATTAAGAGCGGAGAGCCTCTTAACAGCTCAGCACTGCTCCTTATTACCATTAGCGGCTTTCCATTCATCCTCCCAACTTGAATGGCAGAGTGTTCATTAAGAAATAAAAACTATTATCGACTGAGGTAATTATCGGTACAAGATGCCAAAAATACCCGAGGCGAGTCCGGAAAGCGCCGGCAACATTACTGGTGAGCACTTCATTATCCACTTATCATATAATTTCCTACTCTGGTGACTTACGCGCTTCCTGTTTTACTTGATTATCTCTAAAAATGGGCCCACGCCTTGGTGGGGACAGGGCAGGCCTCCCCTCTGCAGCAAAACAGAATCCTGCCCTTCCCCTAACCCAGCCAAAGAATTGTTTGCATGCTGTGTATGGCGGTTGGAAAAATGGCGCCAATGCAAATAAACAAGGCAGAGTCTGCGGACTGCCATAAGGAGCACAAGGAGAACTGCACTGATTTAGAAAACCTAATCCAGGCCCTGTGCCAGAATTCACTCAGTCCTCTTCTAACACCCCCCCCCCCCAGCTTCTTGCCCCCCAAGTCTCCTTTCAACTTCAACCCCTTCCACCATGCATGGCCCCATTGTACCTTCCAGGCTATGTTTTGCCCCTGCAATGTTATGGCTTCTGTATCATGGCTTTGGGGGGGTCTACCTAACCCTAATAAAGTATCTTCCCCTACAGTAATGAAGATCCATCACCTTGTCTTTAAAGGAGGACTATCCTGAAAAAATGGGGGTCACTTATACACCCGACATCAAGAAATTGCCAGCAAGGCTTGTTTTTTTTTTATTTTAATAGAAGGAAGAGGACATTAGGAAGGAACCTGTCACCCCGATAGACTAAACCTGTTACCCCTGATAGACTGAACCTGTCATCCCTGATAGACTGTACCTGTCACCCCTGGATTTTATTCCTACCAGGAGAAAATAAACCACAGGCTTGACGGGAGTTTCATTCAGTTTCATTCATTCAGTGACCCCTCCTCCCATTACCTGATGTGTTTATATAGATTTTTAATATTACACAATTTCGTGATAGTGCTCTTTTAAGGGTCGTCATTTCCACACCTACCCCTATAGAAACACTTCGAATAGGCAAATGAATCATTTATTGATGCAGATCTGCATGTTACAAGGGACAGGGGACATGGATAGTCTCTCCAAATAAGAGAAAGTCGGGAGGTATGCTATGCTAGCCATGGCTGACAAGCATGCTTATTGACTGGATGAGAAACACCTTGGAGGTGGAGCTTAGCAGCTTGCGGTGCTTTCTTAATAGAGTATAGAGAATAACAGGATTTACCCATGATTCTTAGCAGTAGACAGCCATGCAAACAATTATTTTCACCTTTGTGATATCACAAACGCTTGGAAAGAGCCCGCTGTGTGAACCCCTCCCAGTTCACCCATTAAAACTCACCTTTTCTTGGTCCAATGGCATACGTGCAGCTGCTCAGCCTATGAGAGCTATATTGGCAAATGGCTCTCATTGACTATAATGGGGACCAATGTGAATCGCTGTGGCAGGAACGCACGCACAGTGCCAGAGATGCAGCAGCGCAAGCTCACAATTCAAAAAAATGAGAAGCACCTGCCAATTTCCATCAGTTCAGAGAGCGGATCTCACTGGACACCATGCACCATTATACTGGGGAAAGGTGAGTATGTACGGGCTTCATGGGAGGGTTTGACAAAGCGGGGCATCCCGAATCAGGAAAGCCAGCGGCCAGCCCTGGAATCTTTTAAATTTAGATTCCACTTTTCAATCATGTTTCTTTTGTCACCTACCTTTCATTCCCCTCTTTAATTCACCTTGTATGTATTCTCACTCTCCCTTCTTCTTTCTCCCTTGTTCATATATCCCTTCTCCTTGCTCTTTTCCACTTTCCCTCCATCTCTTTTTTGATATTCACTCCATCTCCTTATACTGACACCTCCCTTCTATATCAATTTCTTCTTTCACCTTCTCTTTATTATGTAAACAATGTAGTCTCCTGAATGGCTCGTCAAAATAATGTAAACAATTATATATAATATCTTCTGGGACTGATATGGCCAAATATGCAAACAATTATTATTATAAAAAACATTGATAGAAATAACAATGATTAATACAATAATAACGTCTGCCTGGCTAAGCCAAATATATGTAAATAATTTAATAACTAAAATATTAATCATATAAATATATATATATATATATATATATATATATATATATATATATATATCCTGCCTGGCTCAACTAAAATAGGTAAACATAATGGATACATGCAAAAGATTGTAGGAAAGTTTAGATATCTGGTAATCCAAAAAACAATGGTAAAGACCAATGGGGAATAAAGAGTGATATGACTGCCATACACATATACAGTGCTTAAGGCAGACTTAGGAGCATTACCTGTCCAGTAACTGATAAAATTACCCTCCTGACCAGGGAACCCACAAGCAGCCCTTCAAGTTTCCAGCCTCAGGCCCTTTTTTTACTGCTCTCTCTCGGGCCCCCCTTTCCTAAGGCCTCCTCGCTCCTAAGGCCCTCTCGCTATCAGTTATACCCTGATATTCCTTTGATGTCTAAACTTGTCTTCCCAGTCTCGCTACCATGAAACTTGTGTAAACCTGTTTTGCGGAACTCTAGGTGGGTAAGTATCGGAATTTCCAAGCCACTGAAACTGGTTTTGAACATTCTCAGGATCTTCCCTCCCAAACTTGATTTGAATTTTTTTGTATTAGTGTGGGGGAACAGAATGTGGACTAACCAACCTCTGGGCCTGTGAGGGACATTAGCCTGCCTAAATGGCCTGACTTGTATGATTATGTATGACTGGTCAAAAGTAACTGATTATACATAGAAAGAGATACAAATAGATTAAACCATTACATAATATTTTAACAATATTAATTTTCCATAAAGGCCCCTTGTTTACACTTTCCTTTTCCTCATTGCCTCTTTTTCAAATTCACAACTACTTTTTAATCCTGCCCTCGATTTTTCTTTTCCACATTCCTTCCATTTCTTTTTATTGTCACATCCTTTCCATCTCACTTCTGTTCCTTTCCTTTCCTCTCCTTTTCTTTTTTCCTCATTCTTTCTTTTTTCATATTCACCCTTTCTACTTGTTTAACCTTTTCTTTATCTCTTTTTCCAAATGCTGTTCATCTAATTTTCCCATATTTTCGTCTCATTCTTGTTACCATATTTCATCATCTTTCTCTGTCTTTTCTCTACCTTCATTTCTTTTCTCTTTTTCCATGCACCGTCCATCTTCAAGCGAGCCGCGCAAATTACCATCGTTATTATCCCAGCTCAGTACACTGTGTACTCACCACTGCCAATGATTTCCTCCGATGCGACAAAGGTTGCCGATTTTATTAAAAAGAATACATTAGAAACTTTCTTGACATTCTGCTTTATTGTTCCATTAGGATTCTGCAGAGCCCCTCTGCATATTCATTATTCCCTTCCTCGGACCCCTCCCTGCTATAGGACAGCGGTTTATACATTCATTGAGGGTTATTTTCTGGCTGATTGCCAATATGTGTGACTGTTACTAAGGAGCCTTATGCAATATAACTGATAGCTGTCATCCCAAGCCCCCCGCTCATTAGACACCCAGACCCAGATTAACCCTCTCTGCATGGGCAGGACACAATCATTATTTATAGCACACAGTACAGAGAACATACCTGCTCCAGCCATCAACATTATTAGATGCACATTCAACATTTGAATATGCATCTAATAATGCCACAAATTATTGCTTGCAAAAGGAAAAAGGAAGGAGGAGGGGGAGAGGTGTAGCGGTGGAAAGTGAATAAAAGGCAAGAAGGCAGAAAAAGAGAGAAACAGGACCTAGAAATACAGAGGGACAGGAAGAAAGATAAAGAGAGGAACGAAAGAGATAGAGAGATAGTCAGGAGGGCAAGGGGGCAAAAAGATAGATGGATAGAATTAAAATAAAGAGAGGGACAAAACGAAGATAGAGATCCAAAATGAAGAGAGGGATGGAAAGAAATTAAGATAGAGGAAGGAAAAGGAAAGAAGAAAAGGCAAGAAGAGAGAGTAAGGAATGCAATGGGGTAAAAAGATAGAGAGATTAAAAAGGAAGAGAGGGATGGAAACAAGGATGGAGACAGAAAAAGAAGGTTAAAAGACAATAGACTAAGAAAAAGATGAGAAAGAGAGAGACGGTACATAGAAACAAAGGAAAAACAAAGGTATGGGAATAAAGATGGAGAGTAGGGATGAGCGAATCGATCCGGACGAACCCGGATTCGATCCGAATTTCATGAAAAATTCGATTCGGATCGAATCCGAATTTCCCCGCGATTCGATCGCTCGAAGTTTTCCTTTAACATCCATTCATTTACATTTACAGGCATTCTAAGATGGCGGACGGGACATGTCCAGACATGTAAGGTGGGGTAGTGTATGCTGGGACAGTCACATGCAGCCTATCAGCAGCCAGCAAGCCCAGTGACGTCACAGCGCTATTTAAGTCGGCCATCTTGCTTTTCCTTCCTCATTTCTCTATTGCATTCGTGAGAGACAGAACGCTGTAGTGAGGGAGAGAGGCAGTTAGACAGGCAGGGACAGACAGGGACAGGCTAGAGACAGGCAGGAGACAGGCAGGAGACAGACAGAAAGTCAGCGAAAAACAGGGAAAGTTAGGAAAAATCGGAGGCAGTCACAGGGAGATTTTTTTTTCATCCAGCCTGAGTGTTTGTTACTGGCTGGCTGACTGGCTTTGTTAGCGTTTTCAGGCTGCTTATACTAACTAACTGTGCATATATACCGAACTGATCTTAAGTCTGCTGTGAGGCATCCCATTCTGTGACTACACCAGCCTCTATTTAAGACCATATAACCATTTGCACTTATTCTAATTGAAATTAGGCCTGATAAAGACACTTTTGCTGTGCATAGCACTACTGGTCCCTGCCAGGTGCACTCCTTTTTGGGGCATCCCATTCTGTGACTACACCAGCCTCTATTTAAGACCATATAACCATTTGCACTTATTCTAATTGAAATTAGGCCTGATAAAGACACTTTTGCTGTGCATATTCTTACTGCTGCCTGCCAGGTGCACTCCTTTTTGGGGCATCCCATTCTGTGACTACAGCAGCCTCTATTTAAGACCATATAACCATTTGCACTTATTCTAATTGAAATTAGGCCTGATAAAGACACTTTTGCTGTGCATATTCTTACTGCTGCCTGCCAGGTGCACTCCTGTTGGGGCATCCCATTCTGTGACTACACCAGCCTCTATTTAAGACCATATAACCATTTGCACTTATTCTAATTGAAATTAGGCCTGATAAAGACACTTTTGCTGTGCATAGCACTACTGGTCCCTGCCAGGTGCACTCCTTTTTGGGGCATCCCATTCTGTGACTACAGCAGCCTCTATTTAAGACCATATAACCATTTGCACTTATTCTAATTGAAATTAGGCCTGATAAAGACACTTTTGCTGTGCATATTCTTACTGCTGCCTGCCAGGTGCACTCCTTTTTGGGACATCCCATTCTGTGACTACAGCAGCCTCTATTTAAGACCATATAACCATTTGCACTTATTCTAATTGAAATTAGGCCTGATAAAGACACTTTTGCTGTGCATATTCTTACTGCTGCCTGCCAGGTGCACTCCTGTTGGGGCATCCCATTCTGTGACTACACCAGCCTCTATTTAAGACCATATAACCATTTGCACTTATTCTAATTGAAATTAGGCCTGATAAAGACACTTTTGCTGTGCATATTCTTACTGCTGCCTGCCATGTGCACTCCTGTTGGGGCATCCCATTCTGTGACTACAGCAGCCTCTATTTAAGACCATATAACCATTTGCACTTATTCTAATTGAAATTAGGCCTGATAAAGACACTTTTGCTGTGCATATTCTTAATGCTGCCTGCCAGGTGCACTCCTTTTTGGGGCATCCCATTCTGTGACTACAGCAGCCTCTATTTAAGACCATATAACCATTTGCACTTATTCTAATTGAAATTAGGCCTGATAAAGACACTTTTGCTGTGCATATTCTTACTGCTGCCTGCCAGGTGCACTCCTGTTGGGGCATCCCATTCTGTGACTACAGCAGCCTCTATTTAAGACCATATAACCATTTGCAATTATTCTAATTGAAATTAGGCCTGATAAAGACACTTTTGCTGTGCATATTCTTACTGCTGCCTGCCAGGTGCACTCCTTTTTGGGGCATCCCATTCTGTGACTACAGCTGCCTCTATTTAAGACCATATAACCATTTGCACTTATTCTAATTGAAATTAGGCCCGATAAAGACACTTTTGCTGTGCATATTCTTACTGCTGCCTGCCAGGTGCACTCCTTTTTGGGGCATCCCATTCTGTGACTACAGCAGCCTCTATTTAAGACCATATAACCATTTGCACTTATTCTAATTTAAATTTGGCCTGATAAAGACACTTTTGCTGTGCATATTCTTACTGCTACCTGCCAGGTGCACTCCTGTTGGGGCATCCCATTCTGTGACTACACCAGCCTCTATTTAAGACCATATAACCATTTGCACTTGTTCTAATTGAAATTAGGCCTGATAAAGACACTTTTGCTGTGCATAGCACTACTGGTCCCTGCCAGGTGCACTCCTTTTTGGGGCATCCCATTCTGTGACTACACCAGCCTCTATTTAAGACCATATAACCATTTGCACTTATTCTAATTGAAATTAGGCCTGATAAAGACACTTTTGCTGTGCATATTCTTACTGCTGCCTGCCAGGTGCACTCCTGTTGGGGCATCCCATTCTGTGACTACACCAGCCTCTATTTAAGACCATATAACCATTTGCACTTATTCTAATTGAAATTAGGCCTGATAAAGACACTTTTGCTGTGCATAGCACTACTGGTCCCTGCCAGGTGCACTCCTTTTTGGGGCATCCCATTCTGTGACTACACCAGCCTCTATTTAAGACCATATAACCATTTGCACTTATTCTAATTGAAATTAGGCCTGATAAAGACACTTTTGCTGTGCATATTCTTACTGCTGCCTGCCAGGTGCACTCCTGTTGGGGCATCCCATTCTGTGACTACACCAGCCTCTATTTAAGACCATATAACCATTTGCACTTATTCTAATTGAAATTAGGCCTGATAAAGACACTTTTGCTGTGCATAGCACTACTGGTCCCTGCCAGGTGCACTCCTTTTTGGGGCATCCCATTCTGTGACTACAGCAGCCTCTATTTAAGACCATATAACCATTTGCACTTATTCTAATTGAAATTAGGCCTGATAAAGACACTTTTGCTGTGCATATTCTTACTGCTGCCTGCCAGGTGCACTCCTGTTGGGGCATCCCATTCTGTGACTACAGCAGCCTCTATTTAAGACCATATAACCATTTGCACTTATTCTAATTGAAATTAGGCCTGATAAAGACACTTTTGCTGTGCATATTCTTACTGCTGCCTGCCAGGTGCACTCCTTTTTGGGGCATCCCATTCTGTGACTACAGCAGCCTCTATTTAAGACCATATAACCATTTGCACTTATTCTAATTGAAATTAGGCCTGATAAAGACACTTTTGCTGTGCATATTCTTACTGCTGCCTGCCAGGTGCACTCCTGTTGGGGCATCCCATTCTGTGACTACAGCAGCCTCTATTTAAGACCATATAACCATTTGCACTTATTCTAATTGAAATTAGGCCTGATAAAGACACTTTTGCTGTGCATATTCTTACTGCTGCCTGCCAGGTGCACTCCTTTTTGGGGCATCCCATTCTGTGACTACAGCAGCCTCTGTTTAAGACCATATAACCATTTGCACTTATTCTAATTGAAATTAGGCCTGATAAAGACACTTTTGCTGTGCATAGCACTACTTGTCCCTGCCAGGTGTACTTACTGCTGGTTTTTAGGGCATCCCATTCTGTGACTACACCAGCCTCTATTTAAGACCATATAACTATTTGCACTTATTCTAATTGAAATTAGGCCTGATAAAGACACTTTTGCTGTGCATAGCACTACTGGTCCCTGCCAGGTGCACTCCTGTTGGGACATCCCATTTTGTGACTACAGCAGCCTCTATTTAAGACCATATAACCATTTGCACTTATTCTAATTGAAATTAGGCCTGATAAAGACACTTTTGCTGTGCATATTCTTACTGCTGCCTGCCAGGTGCACTCCTTTTTGGGGCATCCCATTCTGTGACTACAGCAGCCTCTATTTAAGACCATATATCCATTTGCACTTATTCTAATTGAAATTAGGCCTGATAAAGACACTTTTGCTGTGTATATTCTTACTGCTGCCTGCCAGGTGCACTCCTGTTGGGGCATCCCATTCTGTGACTACAGCAGCCTCTATTTAAGACCATATAACCATTTGCACTTATTCTAATTGAAATTAGGCCTGATAAAGACACTTTTGCTGTGCATATTCTTACTGCTGCCTGCCAGGTGCACTCCTGTTGGGGCATCCCATTCTGTGACTACACCAGCCTCTATTTAAGACCATATAACCATTTGCACTTATTCTAATTGAAATTAGGCATGATAAAGACACTTTTGCTTTGCATATTCTTACTGCTGCCTGCCAGGTGCACTCCTTTTTGGGAAATCCCATTCTGTGACTACACCAGCCTCTATTTAAGACCATATAACCATTTGCACTTATTCTAATTGAAATTAGGCCTGACAAAGACACTTTTGCTGTGCATATTCTTACTGCTGCCTGCCAGGTGCACTCCTGTTGGGGCATCCCATTCTGTGACTACAGCAGCCTCTATTTAAGACCATATAACAATTTGCACTTATTCTAATTAAAATTAGGCCTGATAAAGACACTTTTGCCGTGCATATTCTTACTGCTGCCTGCCAGGTGCACTCCTTTTTGGGGCATCCCATTCTGTGACTACAGCAGCCTCTATTTAAGACCATATAACCATTTGCACTTATTCTAATTGAAATTAGGCCTGATAAAGACACTTTTGCTGTGCATATTCTTACTGCTGCCTGCCAGGTGCACTCCTGTTGGGGCATCCCATTCTGTGACTACACCAGCCTCTATTTAAGACCATATAACCATTTGCACTTATTCTAATTGAAATTAGGCCTGATAAAGACACTTTTGCTGTGCATATTCTTACTGCTGCCTGCCAGGTGCACTCCTTTTTGGGGCATCCCATTCTGTGACTACAGCAGCCTCTATTTAAGACCATATATCCATTTGCACTTATTCTAATTGAAATTAGGCCTGATAAAGACACTTTTGCTGTGCATATTCTTACTGCTGCCTGCCAGGTGCACTCCTGTTGGGGCATCCCATTCTGTGACTACAGCAGCCTCTATTTAAGACCATATAACCATTTGCACTTATTCTAATTGAAATTAGGCCTGATAAAGACACTTTTGCTGTGCATATTCTTACTGCTGCCTGCCAGGTGCACTCCTGTTGGGGCATCCCATTCTGTGACTACACCAGCCTCTATTTAAGACCATATAACCATTTGCACTTATTCTAATTGAAATTAGGCCTGATAAAGACACTTTTGCTGTGCATATTCTTACTGCTGCCTGCCAGGTGCACTCCTGTTGGGGCATCCCATTCTGTGACTACACCAGCCTCTATTTAAGACCATATAACCATTTGCACTTATTCTAATTGAAATTAGGCCTGATAAAGACACTTTTGCTTTGCATATTCTTACTGCTGCCTGCCAGGTGCACTCCTTTTTGGGAAATCCCATTCTGTGACTACACCAGCCTCTATTTAAGACCATATAACCATTTGCACTTATTCTAATTGAAATTAGGCCTGACAAAGACACTTTTGCTGTGCATATTCTTACTGCTGCCTGCCAGGTGCACTCCTGTTGGGGCATCCCATTCTGTGACTACAGCAGCCTCTATTTAAGACCATATAACAATTTGCACTTATTCTAATTAAAATTAGGCCTGATAAAGACACTTTTGCTGTGCATATTCTTACTGCTGCCTGCCAGGTGCACTCCTTTTTGGGGCATCCCATTCTGTGACTACAGCAGCCTCTATTTAAGACCATATAACCATTTGCACTTATTCTAATTGAAATTAGGCCTGATAAAGACACTTTTGCTGTGCATATTCTTACTGCTGCCTGCCAGGTGCACTCCTGTTGGGGCATCCCATTCTGTGACTACAGCAGCCTCTATTTAAGACCATATAACCATTTGCACTTATTCTAATTGAAATTAGGCCTGATAAAGACACTTTTGCTGTGCATATTCTTACTGCTGCCTGCCAGGTGCACTCCTGTTGGGGCATCCCATTCTGTGACTACACCAGCCTCTATTTAAGACCATATAACCATTTGCACTTATTCTAATTGAAATTAGGCCTGATAAAGACACTTTTGCTGTGCATATTCTTACTGCTGCCTGCCAGGTGCACTCCTTTTTGGGGCATCCCATTCTGTGACTACACCAGCCTCTATTTAAGACCATATAACCATTTGCACTTATTCTAATTGAAATTAGGCCTGACAAAGACACTTTTGCTGTGCATATTCTTACTGCTGCCTGCCAGGTGCACTCCTGTTGGGGCATCCCATTCTGTGACTACAGCAGCCTCTATTTAAGACCATATAACCATTTGCACTTATTCTAATTAAAATTAGGCCTGATAAAGACACTTTTGTTGTGCATATTCTTACTGCTGCCTGCCAGGTGCACTCCTTTTTGGGGCATCCCATTCTGTGACTACAGCAGCCTCTATTTAAGACCATATAACCATTTGCACTTATTCTAATTGAAATTAGGCCTGATAAAGACACTTTTGCTGTGCATATTCTTACTGCTGCCTGCCAGGTGCACTCCTGTTGGGGCATCCCATTCTGTGACTACACCAGCCTCTATTTAAGACCATATAACCATTTGCACTTATTCTAATTGAAATTAGGCCTGATAAAGACACTTTTGCTGTGCATAGCACTACTGGTCCCTGCCAGGTGCACTCCTTTTTGGGGCATCCCATTCTGTGACTACAGCAGCCTCTATTTAAGACCATATAACCATTTGCACTTATTCTATTTGAAATTAGGCCTGATAAAGACACTTTTGCTGTGCATATTCTTACTGCTGCCTGCCAGGTGCACTCCTGTTGGGGCATCCCATTCTGTGACTACAGCAGCCTCTATTTAAGACCATATAACCATTTGCACTTATTCTAATTGAAATTAGGCCTGATAAAGACACTTTTGCTGTGCATATTCTTACTGCTGCCTGCCAGGTGCACTCCTTTTTGGGGCATCCCATTCTGTGACTACAGCAGCCTCTGTTTAAGACCATATAACCATTTGCACTTATTCTAATTGAAATTAGGCCTGATAAAGACACTTTTGCTGTGCATAGCACTACTTGTCCCTGCCAGGTGTACTTACTGCTGGTTTTTAGGGCATCCCATTCTGTGACTACACCAGCCTCTATTTAAGACCATATAACTATTTGCACTTATTCTAATTGAAATTAGGCCTGATAAAGACACTTTTGCTGTGCATAGCACTACTGGTCCCTGCCAGGTGCACTCCTGTTGGGGCATCCCATTTTGTGACTACAGCAGCCTCTATTTAAGACCATATAACCATTTGCACTTATTCTAATTGAAATTAGGCCTGATAAAGACACTTTTGCTGTGCATATTCTTACTGCTGCCTGCCAGGTGCACTCCTTTTTGGGGCATCCCATTCTGTGACTACAGCAGCCTCTATTTAAGACCATATATCCATTTGCACTTATTCTAATTGAAATTAGGCCTGATAAAGACACTTTTGCTGTGTATATTCTTACTGCTGCCTGCCAGGTGCACTCCTGTTGGGGCATCCCATTCTGTGACTACAGCAGCCTCTATTTAAGACCATATAACCATTTGCACTTATTCTAATTGAAATTAGGCCTGATAAAGACACTTTTGCTGTGCATATTCTTACTGCTGCCTGCCAGGTGCACTCCTGTTGGGGCATCCCATTCTGTGACTACACCAGCCTCTATTTAAGACCATATAACCATTTGCACTTATTCTAATTGAAATTAGGCATGATAAAGACACTTTTGCTTTGCATATTCTTACTGCTGCCTGCCAGGTGCACTCCTTTTTGGGAAATCCCATTCTGTGACTACACCAGCCTCTATTTAAGACCATATAACCATTTGCACTTATTCTAATTGAAATTAGGCCTGACAAAGACACTTTTGCTGTGCATATTCTTACTGCTGCCTGCCAGGTGCACTCCTGTTGGGGCATCCCATTCTGTGACTACAGCAGCCTCTATTTAAGACCATATAACAATTTGCACTTATTCTAATTAAAATTAGGCCTGATAAAGACACTTTTGCCGTGCATATTCTTACTGCTGCCTGCCAGGTGCACTCCTTTTTGGGGCATCCCATTCTGTGACTACAGCAGCCTCTATTTAAGACCATATAACCATTTGCACTTATTCTAATTGAAATTAGGCCTGATAAAGACACTTTTGCTGTGCATATTCTTACTGCTGCCTGCCAGGTGCACTCCTGTTGGGGCATCCCATTCTGTGACTACACCAGCCTCTATTTAAGACCATATAACCATTTGCACTTATTCTAATTGAAATTAGGCCTGATAAAGACACTTTTGCTGTGCATATTCTTACTGCTGCCTGCCAGGTGCACTCCTTTTTGGGGCATCCCATTCTGTGACTACAGCAGCCTCTATTTAAGACCATATATCCATTTGCACTTATTCTAATTGAAATTAGGCCTGATAAAGACACTTTTGCTGTGCATATTCTTACTGCTGCCTGCCAGGTGCACTCCTGTTGGGGCATCCCATTCTGTGACTACAGCAGCCTCTATTTAAGACCATATAACCATTTGCACTTATTCTAATTGAAATTAGGCCTGATAAAGACACTTTTGCTGTGCATATTCTTACTGCTGCCTGCCAGGTGCACTCCTGTTGGGGCATCCCATTCTGTGACTACACCAGCCTCTATTTAAGACCATATAACCATTTGCACTTATTCTAATTGAAATTAGGCCTGATAAAGACACTTTTGCTGTGCATATTCTTACTGCTGCCTGCCAGGTGCACTCCTGTTGGGGCATCCCATTCTGTGACTACACCAGCCTCTATTTAAGACCATATAACCATTTGCACTTATTCTAATTGAAATTAGGCCTGATAAAGACACTTTTGCTTTGCATATTCTTACTGCTGCCTGCCAGGTGCACTCCTTTTTGGGAAATCCCATTCTGTGACTACACCAGCCTCTATTTAAGACCATATAACCATTTGCACTTATTCTAATTGAAATTAGGCCTGACAAAGACACTTTTGCTGTGCATATTCTTACTGCTGCCTGCCAGGTGCACTCCTGTTGGGGCATCCCATTCTGTGACTACAGCAGCCTCTATTTAAGACCATATAACAATTTGCACTTATTCTAATTAAAATTAGGCCTGATAAAGACACTTTTGCTGTGCATATTCTTACTGCTGCCTGCCAGGTGCACTCCTTTTTGGGGCATCCCATTCTGTGACTACAGCAGCCTCTATTTAAGACCATATAACCATTTGCACTTATTCTAATTGAAATTAGGCCTGATAAAGACACTTTTGCTGTGCATATTCTTACTGCTGCCTGCCAGGTGCACTCCTGTTGGGGCATCCCATTCTGTGACTACACCAGCCTCTATTTAAGACCATATAACCATTTGCACTTATTCTAATTGAAATTAGGCCTGATAAAGACACTTTTGCTGTGCATATTCTTACTGCTGCCTGCCAGGTGCACTCCTTTTTGGGGCATCCCATTCTGTGACTACAGCAGCCTCTATTTAAGACCATATATCCATTTGCACTTATTCTAATTGAAATTAGGCCTGATAAAGACACTTTTGCTGTGCATATTCTTACTGCTGCCTGCCAGGTGCACTCCTTTTTGGGGCATCCCATTCTGTGACTACAGCAGCCTCTATTTAAGACCATATAACCATTTGCACTTATTCTAATTGAAATTAGGCCTGATAAAGACACTTTTGCTGTGCATATTCTTACTGCTGCCTGCCAGGTGCACTCCTGTTGGGGCATCCCATTCTGTGACTACACCAGCCTCTATTTAAGACCATATAACCATTTGCACTTATTCTAATTGAAATTAGGCCTGATAAAGACACTTTTGCTGTGCATATTCTTACTGCTGCCTGCCAGGTGCACTCCTTTTTGGGGCATCCCATTCTGTGACTACAGCAGCCTCTATTTAAGACCATATATCCATTTGCACTTATTCTAATTGAAATTAGGCCTGATAAAGACACTTTTGCTGTGCATATTCTTACTGCTGCCTGCCAGGTGCACTCCTGTTGGGGCATCCCATTCTGTGACTACAGCAGCCTCTATTTAAGACCATATAACCATTTGCACTTATTCTAATTGAAATTAGGCCTGATAAAGACACTTTTGCTGTGCATATTCTTACTGCTGCCTGCCAGGTGCACTCCTGTTGGGGCATCCCATTCTGTGACTACACCAGCCTCTATTTAAGACCATATAACCATTTGCACTTATTCTAATTGAAATTAGGCCTGATAAAGACACTTTTGCTGTGCATATTCTTACTGCTGCCTGCCAGGTGCACTCCTGTTGGGGCATCCCATTCTGTGACTACACCAGCCTCTATTTAAGACCATATAACCATTTGCACTTATTCTAATTGAAATTAGGCCTGATAAAGACACTTTTGCTTTGCATATTCTTACTGCTGCCTGCCAGGTGCACTCCTTTTTGGGAAATCCCATTCTGTGACTACACCAGCCTCTATTTAAGACCATATAACCATTTGCACTTATTCTAATTGAAATTAGGCCTGACAAAGACACTTTTGCTGTGCATATTCTTACTGCTGCCTGCCAGGTGCACTCCTGTTGGGGCATCCCATTCTGTGACTACAGCAGCCTCTATTTAAGACCATATAACAATTTGCACTTATTCTAATTAAAATTAGGCCTGATAAAGACACTTTTGCTGTGCATATTCTTACTGCTGCCTGCCAGGTGCACTCCTTTTTGGGGCATCCCATTCTGTGACTACAGCAGCCTCTATTTAAGACCATATAACCATTTGCACTTATTCTAATTGAAATTAGGCCTGATAAAGACACTTTTGCTGTGCATATTCTTACTGCTGCCTGCCAGGTGCACTCCTGTTGGGGCATCCCATTCTGTGACTACACCAGCCTCTATTTAAGACCATATAACCATTTGCACTTATTCTAATTGAAATTAGGCCTGATAAAGACACTTTTGCTGTGCATATTCTTACTGCTGCCTGCCAGGTGCACTCCTTTTTGGGGCATCCCATTCTGTGACTACAGCAGCCTCTATTTAAGACCATATATCCATTTGCACTTATTCTAATTGAAATTAGGCCTGATAAAGACACTTTTGCTGTGCATATTCTTACTGCTGCCTGCCAGGTGCACTCCTGTTGGGGCATCCCATTCTGTGACTACAGCAGCCTCTATTTAAGACCATATAACCATTTGCACTTATTCTAATTGAAATTAGGCCTGATAAAGACACTTTTGCTGTGCATATTCTTACTGCTGCCTGCCAGGTGCACTCCTGTTGGGGCATCCCATTCTGTGACTACACCAGCCTCTATTTAAGACCATATAACCATTTGCACTTATTCTAATTGAAATTAGGCCTGATAAAGACACTTTTGCTGTGCATATTCTTACTGCTGCCTGCCAGGTGCACTCCTTTTTGGGGCATCCCATTCTGTGACTACACCAGCCTCTATTTAAGACCATATAACCATTTGCACTTATTCTAATTGAAATTAGGCCTGACAAAGACACTTTTGCTGTGCATATTCTTACTGCTGCCTGCCAGGTGCACTCCTGTTGGGGCATCCCATTCTGTGACTACAGCAGCCTCTATTTAAGACCATATAACCATTTGCACTTATTCTAATTAAAATTAGGCCTGATAAAGACACTTTTGCTGTGCATATTCTTACTGCTGCCTGCCAGGTGCACTCCTTTTTGGGGCATCCCATTCTGTGACTACAGCAGCCTCTATTTAAGACCATATAACCATTTGCACTTATTCTAATTGAAATTAGGCCTGATAAAGACACTTTTGCTGTGCATATTCTTACTGCTGCCTGCCAGGTGCACTCCTGTTGGGGCATCCCATTCTGTGACTACACCAGCCTCTATTTAAGACCATATAACCATTTGCACTTATTCTAATTGAAATTAGGCCTGATAAAGACACTTTTGCTGTGCATAGCACTACTGGTCCCTGCCAGGTGCACTCCTTTTTGGGGCATCCCATTCTGTGACTACAGCAGCCTCTATTTAAGACCATATAACCATTTGCACTTATTCTATTTGAAATTAGGCCTGATAAAGACACTTTTGCTGTGCATATTCTTACTGCTGCCTGCCAGGTGCACTCCTGTTGGGGCATCCCATTCTGTGACTACAGCAGCCTCTATTTAAGACCATATAACCATTTGCACTTATTCTAATTGAAATTAGGCCTGATAAAGACACTTTTGCTGTGCATATTCTTACTGCTGCCTGCCAGGTGCACTCCTTTTTGGGGCATCCCATTCTGTGACTACAGCAGCCTCTATTTAAGACCATATAACCATTTGCACTTATTCTAATTGAAATTAGGCCTGATAAAGACACTTTTGCTGTGCATATTCTTACTGCTGCCTGCCAGGTGCACTCCTGTTGGGGCATCCCATTCTGTGACTACACCAGCCTCTATTTAAGACCATATAACCATTTGCACCTATTATAATTGAAATTAGGCCTGATAAAGACACTTTTGCTGTGCATAGCACTACTGGTCCCTGCCAGGTGCACTCCTTTTTGGGGCATCCCATTCTGTGACTACACCAGCCTCTATTTAAGACCATATAACCATTTGCACTTATTCTAATTGAAATTAGGCCTGACAAAGACACTTTTGCTGTGCATATTCTTACTGCTGCCTGCCAGGTGCACTCCTGTTGGGGCATCCCATTCTGTGACTACAGCAGCCTCTATTTAAGACCATATAACAATTTGCACTTATTCTAATTAAAATTAGGCCTGATAAAGACACTTTTGCCGTGCATATTCTTACTGCTGCCTGCCAGGTGCACTCCTTTTTGGGGCATCCCATTCTGTGACTACAGCAGCCTCTATTTAAGACCATATAACCATTTGCACTTATTCTAATTGAAATTAGGCCTGATAAAGACACTTTTGCTGTGCATATTCTTACTGCTGCCTGCCAGGTGCACTCCTGTTGGGGCATCCCATTCTGTGACTACAGCAGCCTCTATTTAAGACCATATAACCATTTGCACTTATTCTAATTGAAATTAGGCCTGATAAAGACACTTTTGCTGTGCATATTCTTACTGCTGCCTGCCAGGTGCACTCCTTTTTGGGGCATCCCATTCTGTGACTACAGCAGCCTCTATTTAAGACCATATATCCATTTGCACTTATTCTAATTGAAATTAGGCCTGATAAAGACACTTTTGCTGTGCATATTCTTACTGCTGCCTGCCAGGTGCACTCCTGTTGGGGCATCCCATTCTGTGACTACAGCAGCCTCTATTTAAGACCATATAACCATTTGCACTTATTCTAATTGAAATTAGGCCTGATAAAGACACTTTTGCTGTGCATATTCTTACTGCTGCCTGCCAGGTGCACTCCTGTTGGGGCATCCCATTCTGTGACTACACCAGCCTCTATTTAAGACCATATAACCATTTGCACTTATTCTAATTGAAATTAGGCCTGATAAAGACACTTTTGCTGTGCATATTCTTACTGCTGCCTGCCAGGTGCACTCCTGTTGGGGCATCCCATTCTGTGACTACACCAGCCTCTATTTAAGACCATATAACCATTTGCACTTATTCTAATTGAAATTAGGCCTGATAAAGACACTTTTGCTTTGCATATTCTTACTGCTGCCTGCCAGGTGCACTCCTTTTTGGGAAATCCCATTCTGTGACTACACCAGCCTCTATTTAAGACCATATAACCATTTGCACTTATTCTAATTGAAATTAGGCCTGACAAAGACACTTTTGCTGTGCATATTCTTACTGCTGCCTGCCAGGTGCACTCCTGTTGGGGCATCCCATTCTGTGACTACAGCAGCCTCTATTTAAGACCATATAACAATTTGCACTTATTCTAATTAAAATTAGGCCTGATAAAGACACTTTTGCTGTGCATATTCTTACTGCTGCCTGCCAGGTGCACTCCTTTTTGGGGCATCCCATTCTGTGACTACAGCAGCCTCTATTTAAGACCATATAACCATTTGCACTTATTCTAATTGAAATTAGGCCTGATAAAGACACTTTTGCTGTGCATATTCTTACTGCTGCCTGCCAGGTGCACTCCTGTTGGGGCATCCCATTCTGTGACTACACCAGCCTCTATTTAAGACCATATAACCATTTGCACTTATTCTAATTGAAATTAGGCCTGATAAAGACACTTTTGCTGTGCATATTCTTACTGCTGCCTGCCAGGTGCACTCCTTTTTGGGGCATCCCATTCTGTGACTACAGCAGCCTCTATTTAAGACCATATATCCATTTGCACTTATTCTAATTGAAATTAGGCCTGATAAAGACACTTTTGCTGTGCATATTCTTACTGCTGCCTGCCAGGTGCACTCCTGTTGGGGCATCCCATTCTGTGACTACAGCAGCCTCTATTTAAGACCATATAACCATTTGCACTTATTCTAATTGAAATTAGGCCTGATAAAGACACTTTTGCTGTGCATATTCTTACTGCTGCCTGCCAGGTGCACTCCTGTTGGGGCATCCCATTCTGTGACTACACCAGCCTCTATTTAAGACCATATAACCATTTGCACTTATTCTAATTGAAATTAGGCCTGATAAAGACACTTTTGCTGTGCATATTCTTACTGCTGCCTGCCAGGTGCACTCCTTTTTGGGGCATCCCATTCTGTGACTACACCAGCCTCTATTTAAGACCATATAACCATTTGCACTTATTCTAATTGAAATTAGGCCTGACAAAGACACTTTTGCTGTGCATATTCTTACTGCTGCCTGCCAGGTGCACTCCTGTTGGGGCATCCCATTCTGTGACTACAGCAGCCTCTATTTAAGACCATATAACCATTTGCACTTATTCTAATTAAAATTAGGCCTGATAAAGACACTTTTGCTGTGCATATTCTTACTGCTGCCTGCCAGGTGCACTCCTTTTTGGGGCATCCCATTCTGTGACTACAGCAGCCTCTATTTAAGACCATATAACCATTTGCACTTATTCTAATTGAAATTAGGCCTGATAAAGACACTTTTGCTGTGCATATTCTTACTGCTGCCTGCCAGGTGCACTCCTGTTGGGGCATCCCATTCTGTGACTACACCAGCCTCTATTTAAGACCATATAACCATTTGCACTTATTCTAATTGAAATTAGGCCTGATAAAGACACTTTTGCTGTGCATAGCACTACTGGTCCCTGCCAGGTGCACTCCTTTTTGGGGCATCCCATTCTGTGACTACAGCAGCCTCTATTTAAGACCATATAACCATTTGCACTTATTCTATTTGAAATTAGGCCTGATAAAGACACTTTTGCTGTGCATATTCTTACTGCTGCCTGCCAGGTGCACTCCTGTTGGGGCATCCCATTCTGTGACTACAGCAGCCTCTATTTAAGACCATATAACCATTTGCACTTATTCTAATTGAAATTAGGCCTGATAAAGACACTTTTGCTGTGCATATTCTTACTGCTGCCTGCCAGGTGCACTCCTTTTTGGGGCATCCCATTCTGTGACTACAGCAGCCTCTATTTAAGACCATATAACCATTTGCACTTATTCTAATTGAAATTAGGCCTGATAAAGACACTTTTGCTGTGCATATTCTTACTGCTGCCTGCCAGGTGCACTCCTGTTGGGGCATCCCATTCTGTGACTACACCAGCCTCTATTTAAGACCATATAACCATTTGCACCTATTATAATTGAAATTAGGCCTGATAAAGACACTTTTGCTGTGCATAGCACTACTGGTCCCTGCCAGGTGCACTCCTTTTTGGGGCATCCCATTCTGTGACTACACCAGCCTCTATTTAAGACCATATAACCATTTGCACTTATTCTAATTGAAATTAGGCCTGATAAAGACACTTTTGCTGTGCATATTCTTACTGCTGCCTGCCAGGTGCACTCCTGTTGGGGCATCCCATTCTGTGACTACACCAGCCTCTATTTAAGACCATATAACCATTTGCACTTATTCTAATTGAAATTAGGCCTGATAAAGACACTTTTGCTGTGCATAGCACTACTGGTCCCTGCCAGGTGCACTCCTTTTTGGGGCATCCCATTCTGTGACTACAGCAGCCTCTATTTAAGACCATATAACCATTTGCACTTATTCTAATTGAAATTAGGCCTGATAAAGACACTTTTGCTGTGCATATTCTTACTGCTGCCTGCCAGGTGCACTCCTGTTGGGGCATCCCATTCTGTGACTACACCAGCCTCTATTTAAGACCATATAACCATTTGCACTTATTCTAATTGAAATTAGGCCTGATAAAGACACTTTTGCTGTGCATAGCACTACTGGTCCCTGCCAGGTGCACTCCTTTTTGGGGCATCCCATTCTGTGACTACAGCAGCCTCTATTTAAGACCATATAACCATTTGCACTTATTCTAATTGAAATTAGGCCTGATAAAGACACTTTTGCTGTGCATATTCTTACTGCTGCCTGCCAGGTGCACTCCTGTTGGGGCATCCCATTCTGTGACTACACCAGCCTCTATTTAAGACCATATAACCATTTGCACTTATTCTAATTGAAATTAGGCCTGATAAAGACACTTTTGCTGTGCATATTCTTACTGCTGCCTGCCAGGTGCACTCCTTTTTGGGGCATCCCATTCTGTGACTACAGCAGCCTCTATTTAAGACCATATAACCATTTGCACTTATTCTAAATGAAATTAGGCCTGATAAAGACACTTTTGCTGTGCATATTCTTACTGCTGCCTGCCAGGTGCACTCCTGTTGGGGCATCCCATTCTGTGACTACACCAGCCTCTATTTAAGACCATATAACCATTTGCACTTATTCTAATTGAAATTAGGCCTGATAAAGACACTTTTGCTGTGCATAGCACTACTGGTCCCTGCCAGGTGCACTCCTTTTTGGGGCATCCCATTCTGTGACTACAGCAGCCTCTATTTAAGACCATATAACCATTTGCACTTATTCTAATTGAAATTAGGCCTGATAAAGACACTTTTGCTGTGCATATTCTTACTGCTGCCTGCCAGGTGCACTCCTGTTGGGGCATCCCATTCTGTGACTACACCAGCCTCTATTTAAGACCATATAACCATTTGCACTTATTCTAATTGAAATTAGGCCTGATAAAGACACTTTTGCTGTGCATATTCTTACTGCTGCCTGCCAGGTGCACTCCTTTTTGGGGCATCCCATTCTGTGACTACAGCAGCCTCTATTTAAGACCATATAACCATTTGCACTTATTCTAATTGAAATTAGGCCTGATAAAGACACTTTTGCTGTGCATATTCTTACTGCTGCTTGCCAGGTGCACTCCTGTTGGGGCATCCCATTCTGTGACTACAGCAGCCTCTATTTAAGACCATATAACCATTTGCATTTATTCTAAATGATATTAGGCCTGATAAAGACACTTTTGCTGTGCATATTCTTACTGCTGCCTGCCAGGTGCACTCCTGTTGGGGCATCCCATTCTGTGACTACAGCAGCCTCTATTTAAGACCATATAACCATTTGCACTTATTCTAATTGAAATTAGGCCTGATAAAGACACTTTTGCTGTGCATATTCTTACTGCTGCCTGCCAGGTGCACTCCTGTTGGGGCATCCCATTCTGTGACTACAGCAGCCTCTATTTAAGACCATATAACCATTTGCACTTAATCTAATTGAAATTAGGCCTGATAAAGACACTTTTGCTGTGCATATTCTTACTGCTGCCTGCCAGGTGCACTCCTGTTGGGGCATCCCATTCTGTGACTACACCAGCCTCTATTTAAGACCATATAACCATTTGCACTTATTCTAATTGAAATTAGGCCTGATAAAGACACTTTTGCTGTGCATAGCACTACTGGTCCCTGCCAGGTGCACTCCTTTTTGGGGCATCCCATTCTGTGACTACAGCAGCCTCTATTTAAGACCATATAACCATTTGCACTTATTCTAATTGAAATTAGGCCTGATAAAGACACTTTTGCTGTGCATATTCTTACTGCTGCCTGCCAGGTGCACTCCTGTTGGGGCATCCCATTCTGTGACTACACCAGCCTCTATTTAAGACCATATAACCATTTGCACTTATTCTAATTGAAATTAGGCCTGATAAAGACACTTTTGCTGTGCATATTCTTACTGCTGCCTGCCAGGTGCACTCCTGTTGGGGCATCCCATTCTGTGACTACAGCAGCCTCTATTTAAGACCATATAACCATTTGCACTTATTCTAATTGAAATTAGGCCTGATAAAGACACTTTTGCTGTGCATATTCTTACTGCTGCCTGCCAGGTGCACTCCTGTTGGGGCATCCCATTCTGTGACTACAGCAGCCTCTATTTAAGACCATATAACCATTTGCACTTATTCTAATTGAAATTAGGCCTGATAAAGACACTTTTGCTGTGCATATTCTTACTGCTGCCTGCCAGGTGCACTCCTGGTGGGGCATCCCATTCTGTGACTACACCAGCCTCTATTTAAGACCATATAACCATTTGCACTTATTCTAATTGAAATTAGGCCTGATAAAGACACTTTTGCTGTGCATAGCACTACTGGTCCCTGCCAGGTGCACTCCTTTTTGGGGCATCCCATTCTGTGACTACACCAGCCTCTATTTAAGACCATATAACCATTTGCACTTATTCTAATTGAAATTAGGCCTGATAAAGACACTTTTGCTGTGCATATTCTTACTGCTGCCTGCCAGGTGCACTCCTGTTGGGGCATCCCATTCTGTGACTACAGCAGCCTCTATTTAAGACCATATAACCATTTGCACTTATTCTAATTGAAATTAGGCCTGATAAAGACACTTTTGCTGTGCATATTCTTACTGCTGCCTGCCAGGTGCACTCCTTTTTGGGGCATCCCATTCTGTGACTACAGCAGCCTCTATTTAAGACCATATAACCATTTGCACTTATTCTAATTGAAATTAGGCCTGATAAAGACACTTTTGCTGTGCATATTCTTACTGCTGCCTGCCAGGTGCACTCCTGTTGGGGCATCCCATTCTGTGACTACAGCAGCCTCTATTTAAGACCATATAACCATTTGCACTTATTCTAATTGAAATTAGGCCTGATAAAGACACTTTTGCTGTGCATATTCTTACTGCTGCCTGCCAGGTGCACTCCTGTTGGGGCATCCCATTCTGTGACTACACCAGCCTCTATTTAAGACCATATAACCATTTGCACTTATTCTAATTGAAATTAGGCCTGATAAAGACACTTTTGCTGTGCATATTCTTACTGCTGCCTGCCAGGTGCACTCCTGTTGGGGCATCCCATTCTGTGACTACACCAGCCTCTATTTAAGACCATATAACCATTTGCACTTATTCTAATTGAAATTAGGCCTGATAAAGACACTTTTGCTGTGCATATTCTTACTGCTGCCTGCCAGGTGCACTCCTTTTTGGGGCATCCCATTCTGTGACTACACCAGCCTCTATTTAAGACCATATAACCATTTGCACTTATTCTAATTGAAATTAGGCCTGATAAAGACACTTTTGCTGTGCATATTCTTACTGCTGCCTGCCAGGTGCACTCCTTTTTGGGGCATCCCATTCTGTGACTACAGCAGCCTCTATTTAAGACCATATAACCATTTGCACTTATTCTAAATGAAATTAGGCCTGATAAAGACACTTTTGCTGTGCATATTCTTACTGCTGCCTGCCAGGTGCACTCCTGTTGGGGCCTCCCCTTCTGTGACTACACCAGCCTCTATTTAAGACCATATAACCATTTGCACTTATTCTAATTGAAATTAGGCCTGATAAAGACACTTTTGCTGTGCATAGCACTACTGGTCCCTGCCAGGTGCACTCCTTTTTGGGGCATCCCATTCTGTGACTACAGCAGCCTCTATTTAAGACCATATAACCATTTGCACTTATTCTAATTGAAATTAGGCCTGATAAAGACACTTTTGCTGTGCATATTCTTACTGCTGCCTGCCAGGTGCACTCCTGTTGGGGCATCCCATTCTGTGACTACACCAGCCTCTATTTAAGACCATATAACCATTTGCACTTATTCTAATTGAAATTAGGCCTGATAAAGACACTTTTGCTGTGCATATTCTTACTGCTGCCTGCCAGGTGCACTCCTTTTTGGGGCATCCCATTCTGTGACTACAGCAGCCTCTATTTAAGACCATATAACCATTTGCACTTATTCTAATTGAAATTAGGCCTGATAAAGACACTTTTGCTGTGCATATTCTTACTGCTGCTTGCCAGGTGCACTCCTGTTGGGGCATCCCATTCTGTGACTACAGCAGCCTCTATTTAAGACCATATAACCATTTGCATTTATTCTAAATGATATTAGGCCTGATAAAGACACTTTTGCTGTGCATATTCTTACTGCTGCCTGCCAGGTGCACTCCTGTTGGGGCATCCCATTCTGTGACTACAGCAGCCTCTATTTAAGACCATATAACCATTTGCACTTATTCTAATTGAAATTAGGCCTGATAAAGACACTTTTGCTGTGCATATTCTTACTGCTGCCTGCCAGGTGCACTCCTGTTGGGGCATCCCATTCTGTGACTACAGCAGCCTCTATTTAAGACCATATAACCATTTGCACTTATTCTAATTGAAATTAGGCCTGATAAAGACACTTTTGCTGTGCATATTCTTACTGCTGCCTGCCAGGTGCACTCCTGTTGGGGCATCCCATTCTGTGACTACACCAGCCTCTATTTAAGACCATATAACCATTTGCACTTATTCTAATTGAAATTAGGCCTGATAAAGACACTTTTGCTGTGCATATTCTTACTGCTGCCTGCCAGGTGCACTCCTTTTTGGGGCATCCCATTCTGTGACTACACCAGCCTCTATTTAAGACCATATAACCATTTGCACTTATTCTAATTGAAATTAGGCCTGACAAAGACACTTTTGCTGTGCATATTCTTACTGCTGCCTGCCAGGTGCACTCCTGTTGGGGCATCCCATTCTGTGACTACAGCAGCCTCTATTTAAGACCATATAACCATTTGCACTTATTCTAATTAAAATTAGGCCTGATAAAGACACTTTTGCTGTGCATATTCTTACTGCTGCCTGCCAGGTGCACTCCTTTTTGGGGCATCCCATTCTGTGACTACAGCAGCCTCTATTTAAGACCATATAACCATTTGCACTTATTCTAATTGAAATTAGGCCTGATAAAGACACTTTTGCTGTGCATATTCTTACTGCTGCCTGCCAGGTGCACTCCTGTTGGGGCATCCCATTCTGTGACTACACCAGCCTCTATTTAAGACCATATAACCATTTGCACTTATTCTAATTGAAATTAGGCCTGATAAAGACACTTTTGCTGTGCATAGCACTACTGGTCCCTGCCAGGTGCACTCCTTTTTGGGGCATCCCATTCTGTGACTACAGCAGCCTCTATTTAAGACCATATAACCATTTGCACTTATTCTATTTGAAATTAGGCCTGATAAAGACACTTTTGCTGTGCATATTCTTACTGCTGCCTGCCAGGTGCACTCCTGTTGGGGCATCCCATTCTGTGACTACAGCAGCCTCTATTTAAGACCATATAACCATTTGCACTTATTCTAATTGAAATTAGGCCTGATAAAGACACTTTTGCTGTGCATATTCTTACTGCTGCCTGCCAGGTGCACTCCTTTTTGGGGCATCCCATTCTGTGACTACAGCAGCCTCTATTTAAGACCATATAACCATTTGCACTTATTCTAATTGAAATTAGGCCTGATAAAGACACTTTTGCTGTGCATATTCTTACTGCTGCCTGCCAGGTGCACTCCTGTTGGGGCATCCCATTCTGTGACTACACCAGCCTCTATTTAAGACCATATAACCATTTGCACCTATTATAATTGAAATTAGGCCTGATAAAGACACTTTTGCTGTGCATAGCACTACTGGTCCCTGCCAGGTGCACTCCTTTTTGGGGCATCCCATTCTGTGACTACACCAGCCTCTATTTAAGACCATATAACCATTTGCACTTATTCTAATTGAAATTAGGCCTGATAAAGACACTTTTGCTGTGCATATTCTTACTGCTGCCTGCCAGGTGCACTCCTGTTGGGGCATCCCATTCTGTGACTACACCAGCCTCTATTTAAGACCATATAACCATTTGCACTTATTCTAATTGAAATTAGGCCTGATAAAGACACTTTTGCTGTGCATAGCACTACTGGTCCCTGCCAGGTGCACTCCTTTTTGGGGCATCCCATTCTGTGACTACAGCAGCCTCTATTTAAGACCATATAACCATTTGCACTTATTCTAATTGAAATTAGGCCTGATAAAGACACTTTTGCTGTGCATATTCTTACTGCTGCCTGCCAGGTGCACTCCTGTTGGGGCATCCCATTCTGTGACTACACCAGCCTCTATTTAAGACCATATAACCATTTGCACTTATTCTAATTGAAATTAGGCCTGATAAAGACACTTTTGCTGTGCATAGCACTACTGGTCCCTGCCAGGTGCACTCCTTTTTG